>CM046030.1:30202364-30376091 GCA_025215565.1 Flaveria ramosissima
TGCTATCCCAGAGACAGACTCTGATGATGATGATAGCGGCGACGCCGGGGATGACATGCCTGCACCATCAAGAGGCACAGATACAGAGATTATTCCCCCGGGGTCAGCCACTGCCGGAGAGGTCGCAGAGATGGCCGGCTTCCATCAGGAGTTTGTCGCTGGTGACATTGAGGAGGAGGAGTCAGACGAGGAGCCCCTCACCAGGACTGTGGGAAGCAAAGTCGTTCCCACAGACCACGGGCTAAAGGTGGTTGGTGAGCACCCAAGGGACTCCTCGGAGAGAGATACTGACCCTAACTACATTCCGGGGTCAGGTAGCAGAGTTGCAGGGGGAGCATCTACTTCCTCCGGGACTAGGAGGAAGCGGATGGCTCAACCACATGGGTTGAAGAAGAAGAAGCGTAGGTTGACCTTCGTGACTTCCACTTCTACCACCACAGCCACCACTACCACCACTACTGACGTTCCACCCATCACCACAGCTACCACAGCCACTACCCCTACTACCACATCCACCACTCTACCTACCACCTCTATCCCATCCATCACCAGACCATTCACCCCTACTTCACCACCATCAGCTCACCGACCCATATTCACCACAGCCACTGCCACCACCACCACACATCAGGCTGGACCGTCAGCCCAGCCCTCACAGGTACATGGATTCACTCTACCTCACATTGGGGTAGAGGAGCAGCTCTCAGCGCTTAACCGGATGGTTATGCGTCTGCTTGCTGCTGACGAGGAGAAAGCGGCGCAGATCCGCCAGTTGACCGACTTGGCTGCTGCCCAATCTCAGCAATTGGCAGAGCAAGCTCGGGTCATAGACCAGCAGAGAGTTGAGGTGTCCCAACTCCAAGATACTCAGGCTCAGTCCGTCAAACGTATTGAGGAGTTGGAGACGACCAATAAGACGATCATGCTGAGGCTGAAGGGGTCAAAGGATGAGCCCCTGAAGCTAAAGGAGGGTGACGGGGATGACGGAGATGATGATGATGAAGATGAGGATGATGATGAGGAAGATGATGATGATGAGGAGACAGAAGAAGAGAGGACAGAAGGACATGATGATGATGACGAGGCAGAAGGAGGGGATGCGGCTGCATCGGCCTCTGCCTCAGGTCAGGAGCGCAGATCCAAACGTCGACAAGACCAGTCATCCACTACTTCTGCTCCTCCGAGCGACACACCACAGATTCAGGACCAAAGTACTGATTAGACGTTTTATGTATTTATTTACTTTGTACTTGAATCATGTAATGAAAAACAAATGTATTAAATGTTTATATATATTAAGTTAATATATGTCTGTTTGATTAATTACTAATGATTTGTGTGTTGAATGTTTATATCAAACAGATCCAAACTTTCAAAGGGATGAGTTTGACTTTACTCCCCTTCAAATGGTCAAGACTCAGTTAACTATGATTCTTGACCTACAAGGGATAGTAAGACGGTCTGTGAGTTATACCCCTGAAGAAGGGGAGATAATTCATGACCTGTCTGATGAGCAAATAGCAGAAATGTTCAAACTCAATCCCGATGAACTAGTGAAGGACGCTCCAACAGTGGACTCAACCAGTGATGAGGAACTGAACGACATTGATGAAGTTGAGATTGAAGACATCACTGCCGAAGAGTATCCTCAGTACGCTGACGCCGAGGGAAATGTGGTCCCCAATTTGGGTGAATCCCTAGTCAGTGATACTTTTGAGGTACTCAACAAGATGGAGCAAGAAGCAGAAAAGACTGAAGAAACAGCCCAAGCCTCCAATGCAGATGTAGATATTCGCAAGGCTGAATGGGCTGCCTGTTTTGAGGAAGTTAGAGCCCAGCGGGCTGCACCAAAGAGAGATGCCTACACCAAACTCTACAAAGTCAAGAAACACCATAAGGTGTCGGGCAGGATTATCTCTTGGGCTTATTTTGAAGACCTTAACGCTTATGCAGTTAAGAGGGAGCAGGGCATAGAGTACTTCAGGTTCCCACATGATCTGAAGACTCTACCTGGTTTTGAGCTCAACCAGCTGGCTAAACTAAAGCTGCTGTATGCTGACCCGAGAAAGATGTCAGGCTGGTTTGAGGCTGCCCTGAGGAAAGAGTACCACACCAGGTGGGTCAACTTCAAACCTCAACAACCTACGAGGTATATCAGACGTTCTGAAGTTGATCCCATAACTGGTAAGCCAAAGATAGTGCTGAAGTGGAGTCCCCCGAGAACAATGTCGAGAATCCCTCTAAGGGAAATGCCACAGGACTTCACTCCCCACTTCAAATGGTGGTACTACGATTGGAGAACAGCTGAAGCGGTCATAGTCCTAAACAGAGAGGGCCAAATGGATACTATCAGGGTATTCGACCCGATGTGGCTAACCAACTTATCTGCTAATGATGTTTACACATTATATAAGTGGCCACTGTTCTATGACACGCAAGATATTGTACAAGCCCTCCAATTCCAAAATGTCATAAGACTCTGCTTTGCTTTTGAGATACACGCAGGAGTCTCTAAAGAGGAGAAGTACAAGAAGTTTAAGGAGGTGATGCAGAAGACAAGAGAATAGATAGATCTAGGTCCAAGGGGGAGTTTGTTGATACATGTATGTCCCTAGATCATGATTTGTAATGTAATGAACTTGTCTGTCTGATTTTGATGTAATTGTAATTGATTAATGAAATGATATGAATTGGTTGTTACTTGTAATGTTTAATATTTCATTAATGAGTTGTGATTGAATTGATTGGGTTTATGAATGTTTGAATGAGTGCACATTAAGTTATATTAAATAGAACATTCAAACTTAACTTAATGAAGTTCTCATGCGGATGGCCCATGCGAATGGACCACACGCATGAATGACTTCATACGATTGACTCAATCGCACGACTGAACCAGGAGACTGGATCAGTCGTATGATTGACACATAAGATTGACTCAATCGCACGACTGAACACTCAGTCGTGCGGATGAATCAACCGCATGGTTCAATCGCACGACTGAACCATACTTATGGCCCAGTCGCACGATTGACCAATACTAACCTATAAATAGACCCAATTCGTGGGAAAACGAAAGCATTCATCCCATTACGACTCCAGACGTACCCTAGCCGTCCAGAAGCCTCCCAAATCGTTCTCCAAGTTCATAGAACACATCAGATCGGTTCCTAATCGATTTCTGACGTTGATATCAATTCTTGATTGATTCATCGTGTGTTCTCACTGATTGGATCGCCAATCAAATAGGATTCCGCACTATTTGAGTTGGTTTAACACGCAATCACTCGGTATTTCGTTCAAATACCAGGTCCTAACAGTCTGTTCAGCACTTTTCTTTCTCTTATAAGTGATCATCTCCTTTTCTTTCTTCTCTTTTACTTCTTCCTCTTCAACTCTCTTTCTTTTGTCTTCTTTCACTGACTTAGACTCCCCTTTTTTGGTTGCATTGGGTTTAGGGGTTTGAATGCCAGAAAGTCTTTTAGAAACAGCATCATCAACTAGGGTTTGAAGATTTGAGGAAAGCCTCTCATCAATGGTTTGATGTACAATGTTAGTGATAATTGGAGTGATGAGATCTAAGGAGGATGTAAAGGCAGCAACCATTTGCTCAGAGGGGTTCTGTCCCTGAGAAATGGTGCCTGAAACAGAGGCTGGAGGCTTAGATGTTGAGAGTGGCTCAGTGTTTGGGAAAGCTTCAAAAGAAGCTGCCATCTGTGGGTGAATTGGGGCAGATGGACTTGATTCTTGAGACAATTTGGCAAGCAGTTCTTGTAGTCTGCATACCTCAGCCTCAAGAATGGTGTTTTGGGCTAGAACATCAAAGAAAAAGCCCAGGTCATCATCAGGCTTTGCTGAATCAGCTGACCTCCTAAGTAAATCAGGATGAACATGTGCTGAGTGTAGATCAGTATTCACATGTGCCCCTATGTCTTGGAACGGGGGACTTCCTGCCTCAGGATTGTGTCTTTCATTGGCAGTTCCCTCCGGTGAGGTCTTAGAGATGATACCACCTTCATCCTGTTCATGTGCTGAAACAGGAGAAGAGGTAGCCTCACCAGATGTTCTAATCTCCTCCTCAACACCGGGAGATTGAACTTTGTAATCTTTGTGCTGTGGGTTATCAACCACATTATAATCCTCTTCCTCAACTATTGAGGTTTTCGCGGTGGTAATAGGTTTCTGGGGAGGGGTAGAGGAATGTAGTTGAGTCAGCACTTGTGCAATAACTGCAGTTGGGCTTGTAGGGGTGGTTTCAGTGGGAGATAAGGGTGAAAAAGATTGCACCTGGGGTTAATGATGCTCTTCAATGGCAATCTTCTCAAGTGAGAGAGATTCCAGTAATGTGGTTTCCCCAATTTTGGTTGTATCAGGATCCTGTTGAGAGGATACCTGAGCGGTTTCAGCTGGTAGAGTCTTGGAAACTATAAGGGGATTACTACCAGTAGTTTCATCCTGCGTTTGTGTTGCAGGGGCATCATCAGGGAACTCAACTCCCTGAGTAGCCTTTTTGGTTTGCTTGGATTTTGGTTTGAAGGGGACTTTAGATCTAGATGTGGAGGTTGTGGTTCCCTCTGCTTGGGTTTTAGCAGTTTGGCAGCCTCTTTGAGTTGTGGGTTTGAGTTGTGCCTGGAGTATACCTCTAGCAAAACTACCATAGCTGGGACTCCAAGGCCAACAAGGCCATCAGATTTTAATTGATTAATAATTATGGCCATAAGAAAACTTGGATATAATATCCATCTGTTAGCCACAGGTTTCATTGTCAGATCTTTTATTTCTTAAAATATTATTTCAGAAAAATTTAAACTTTGGCGTTCAAGGATAGAATACAATACGTGTTGCCACCTGGATGACATTTGATCCCATGAAGATGTTTTGGGGGCAAGACAGACATTGATCATATGAAAGATGAGGCGTTCAGCATCATGGAAGTGCTTCTTCATAATAGTGGTAGCACTTAGGTCACCCTCATATCCATGGTTAATAGATGATAAATCAATGGTGCCTTTGGGGTATATGGTGACATAGGTGGCATCATTCAGGTCTAGGGTTTGACGAATGATATCAGAAGTGATGACCACCTTCTTCTGGTTGACAAACGACTGGAGAGTGATCGAGTCATCATTCGCATCAGTATGGACAGTGACGTTTGTCCAGAATTGGCGAAGGGTATCGGGATATATGGTTGGATTCAGAAGGAAAGCAGTGTGATACTGGGAATCAATCATCAGATCAATGGCAGCATCAAACTTAGTCGAAAAGGCTGATTTGGTGAGGTAGGCAACACAGTTGTGTCGAGGTTTGATTTGCATGGTCGCCATTAATGGAAGATGAAAGTTTGGAAAACGACTTATGAAAAGGTTGAAGTTAGGGTTAGGTATTTATAGGTTATGAAGCGGCTGAAAGAAAACAACTGAAAGTTTTGGTGTGAGTCATCAGTTGTTAGAAAACAACTGAAGACATGGTTTTAACTTTCAGATGATGTAAACAACTGAAGACTTGGTGTTAGTCAGCTGTAGTTTTAAACTACTGAAGACTTGGTTTTGGCTTCAGATGTTTTGAAATGAAACAACAGTTGTTGTCGTCAATTCATAGAGTTCAGTTGTTTCAATGACCTTAACACTTATTCAGCAGATTATCTGATTTTCAGATGTTTCATTGGTCATCAGCACTTATCTATTAGAAAAGACATCAGTAGTTTTAACTACATCAGTACTTTTCAACAAATGAAGTACTTCATTACTTTTAAGTAATTTAGTCTTCAGTAGTTATAAAAACTGCTGAAGATAAAATAACTTATTAGTACTTATTTTTGACAGCTGTATACTAATGCTCATCAGTACTTATTAACTAAGAGCATCAGTAGTTGTCAAATCATTCTAGCTGCAGCATACCAAGCCTGAGCACAAGATTTGGGAAAGTTGCACTATCCAAAGGCTTAGTAAATATATCTGCAAGCTCATCAGCATTAGGCACAAACTTTTGATCAATCAGACCTTTTTCATAACAATCACTGATAAAATGATGTCTGATCTTAATATGTTTGGTCCTAGAATGCTGGACAGGATTCTTAACAATACAAAGAGCTGAAGCACTAATCATCAGTAAAGGAGTCTTAGTCCCTGTAATGTCATAATCCAATAATTGATTTTGAAGCCAGAGTACCTAAGATGTACAACTTGCAGCAGCAATGTACTCTGCTTCAGCAGTAGATGTAGCAACTGAAGTTTGTTTCTTACTCTGCCAAGAAACTAAACAATTGCCTAGAAATTGGCATCCACCAGAAGTTGATTTTCTGGGTAATTTACACCCTGCATAGTCACTATTAGAGAAAGCAACTAATTTTCAAGAGTGCCCAGTGGAATACCAAAGTCCTAGAGATTGAGTTCCTTGCAAATATCTAAAGATCCTTTTGACTGCAATTATATGGGATTCTTTAGGTGCAACCTGAAATCTAGCACAGACACAAGTTGCAAACATAATGTCTGGTCTAGAAGCTGTAAGGTACATCAAGGAACCAATCATACATCTGTAAAGAGTTTCATCAACTGCTTTACCTTTCTGATCAACATCCAGTTGTGTGGTGCTGCACATGGGAGTAGAACAGGGCTTACAGTTTTGTAAATCAAACTTGGTCAACAAATCCTTTGTGTATTTTGACTGATGAATGAAAGTTCCATCAGCCATTTGTTTGATTTGCAAACCCAGAAAGAACTATAATTCTCCCATGGCACTCATTTCAAGCTTTTGTTGCATCAATTTAGTGAAGGCATCACACAACTATGGATCAGAAGATGCAAAAATAATATCATCAACATAAATTTGAACAAGGAGCTTACGCATGCCTACTTTCTTAATGAATAAAGTTTTATCTATGGAGCCTCTAGTGAAATTATTTTGAAGAAGAAAGTTAAATAGTGTTTCATACCAGGCTCTGGGAGCTTGTTTTAACCCATAAAGAGCCTTATCAAGCTTATACACCCAATCTGGATGTTTATGATCTTCAAAACCTAGTGGTTGACACACATAAACTTCTTCTTTTATTTTACCATACAAAAATGCACTTTTGACATCCATTTGAAAAACTTTAAGATTATGGAAAGCAGCATAAGCTAAGAACAATCTGATTGCCTCCAGTCTGGCTACAAGGGCAAAGGTTTCATCATAATCAATACCTTCTTCTTGTGAAAACCCCTATACAACCAGTCTGGCCTTGTTCTTGACAATTTGACCTTTTTCATCAGTTTTATTCCTAAACACCCATTTAGTTCCTATTGCACACTTACCTTGGGGTAGAGAAACCAGTTCCCACACTTGCTGCTTTTGAAACTGAAGAAGCTCAAGCTGCATGGCTTCAACCCATCCATTTCTCTTAATGCAACATGATAATTCTTTGGCACTTGCTAACTGATGAAGAGAGCATAGAGACAGAAATTGGACAATTGACATCTAGTTGAAACACCAGCATTGATGTCACCAATGATCTGAGACATGGGATGATTCTTCAGTTCTTGGTACTCAATAATATCTGTGCAAGTGTTTGTAGGAGATTCAGCAGCAACAGATGTTGATTCAGACTCTTGAAACCTAGAATGAGATGGCAGTTCAAATGAAGTAGAGGATTCAGAGATTTCATCAGCATTTGTTGTGGATGGTGATCACTACAACTTGCAGGTGAAGCTACAGGAACATCAAGTGTAGTAGACACAGGCAGGTGATCACTACAACTTGCATTTATACCACCAGATGGAGATGATGGATCCTCAGAAACATTAACAGATAGAGATTGATATGGAACATATTGCAGTATGTCCAAATCAAATAACTCCACAGGGTTTTGTGGAATTTTTTCTTTTGGAGATTCATTAAACTTGACACGCAAAGTTTCTTCAACTAACTTTGTTCTGCAATTAAAAACTCTGTATGCCTTGCAAGTAGATGAATACCCAACAAAATATCCTGCATCCACCTTTGATTCAAACTTCTGAACATGATTCTTTGTGTTAAGAATATAACAAGGACACCCAAATGCCCTAAAGAATGAAATCAGAGGGGCCAACTGATGTAATAACTCATAAGGAGTCTTCATCAACCTCTGATTTACTAACACCCTATTTTGTACATAGCAAGCTGTGTTGACAGCTTCAGCCTAAAAGGTTAGTTGCAAACTAGAATCAACCAACATTGTCCTTGCGGCTTCAATAAGGGTCCTGTTCTTTCTCTCCACCACTCCATTTTGTTCAGGAGTTCTTTGAATGCTATACTGCCTCTTGATTCCCTTAGATAAATAGAATTCATCAAGATTGTGGTTCTAAATTCTGTGCCATTATCACTTCTCACACATCTGACTGGAAATGAATGCTGCTTTTCCACATACAACACAAAGTAGATGATGATTTGGGCAGCCTCATCTTTTGAATGTAAGAAGAAAGTCTATACAAATCTGGAATAATCATCCACAATTACCAGACAATATTTTTTCTTTGCCATACTCATCACTCTTACTGGACCAAAAAGATCCATATGCAGTAATTGCAAGCAGGCAGTGGACTTTGGTTCTTCTATTGGAGTGAATGATACTTTGTGTTGCTTTCCTTTTAAACAAGCAGGACAGTTGTCATCACATTTGAACTCCTTCAATGGCAAACCGCTCACTAAACCATGATGAATAAGTTGGTTCATGTTTTTAAGATTCACATGACCAAGCCTTCTATGCCATAGTTCAGATTCCTGAGGAGAGGCCTTAGAGAACAGACATGGATGGCCTTTTAGATCAATTTTCTTTGATAAATCTAAGGCATATACTCTTCCAATCCTGTTGGCCTTCAGGAGAGTATATTCATCCAATATCTTGTCAATCATTTTCAGAACTTTGGAAGACAGAATCCGACAGTTCTGACTAGTGAATAGTGCAACATGCCCTTTATCACACATTTGACTGACACTCAACAAGTTGTACTTGAGGTTCTCCACATGGTTAACATCATCAAACCTTATCTCACCATTAGACACAAAGCCTTTGCCGATGATGTAACCCTTAGCATCCAAAAGAAACAAACTTCCTTCTTTCCTTGAGAGTAATCATGAAGAAGAGAGCTGCTCCTTGTCATATGCATATTGTTGATGCATGTATGTCCCTAGATCATGAGTTGTAATGTAATAAATCTTGTCTGTCTGATTATGATGTAATAGTATCGATTAATGAAATGATATGAATTGGTTGTTATTTGTGATGTTTAATATTTCATTAATTTGTCGTGATTGAATTGATTGGGTTTATGATTGTTTGAATGATTGCACATTATGTTATATTAATTAAAACATTCAAACTTAACTTAATGAAGTTCTCATGCGAATGGCCCATACGAATGGACCACACGCATGAATAACTTCATACGATTGACTCAATCGCACGACTGAACCAGGAGACTGGATCAGTCGTATGATTGACACATAAGATTGACTCAATCGCACGACTGAACACTCAGTCGTGCGGATGAATCAACCGCATGGTTCAATCGCACGACTGAACCATACTTGTGGCCCAGTCGCACGATTGAACAATACTAACCTATAAATAGATCCAATTCGTGGAAAAACGTAAGCATTGATCCCATTACGATTCCAGACGTACCCTAGCCGTCCAGAAGCCTCCCAAATCGTTCTCCAAGTTCACAGAACACTTCAGATCGATTCCTAATCGATTTCTGACGTTGGATTCAATTCTTGATTGATTCTTCGTGTGTTCTCACTGATTGGATCGCCAATCAAATAGGATTCCGCACTATTTGAGTTGGTTTAACACGCTAATCACTAGGTATTTCGTTCAAATACCAGGTCCTAACAAGTGGTATCAGAGCTTTGGCTTATGATTACGTGTTGATTCAATCAAGATTGCATAAAAGTTTGTGTTTTTGCACGAAAAACGCAATCTTTGGCATCAAAAGTGATCTTGGACGTTCCCTGCTCATCGAAGTTCAGTTTCTACGGACTTAGGCGATTAGGACTTGTGAAATTTCGAATTTTTACGGCTGAAACCCGTCAAACCTAGAAATTTTCGCAAAACAGCAGCTTCAGTCGCACGAGTGACCCATTCGCACGACTGGACTCCATTCGTTTGCTCATACGCACGATTGGACCTAGTCGCACCCTCATTCGGCCGACTGAACCGTTCGTTCGCATAACTCATACGCACCAGATTCATTCTCACGACTGAACCAATCGCCCAGTTCAGTCGCACGGTTGAACCAATCGCAGAGTTCATACGCACGATTAGACCATTCGCATCCTTCAGTCGCATCAGTGAAAGTTTGTTTGATTAGATTCTAAGTTTATTAGCCATGGAAGATCAGATGTCAGCCTTTACTGCTGGGAAGGACTCGAGGATTCAGAACCTGCTGTTGCTTGAGAGTGAGGTGGGTAATCACAATAAACCACCAAAGCTCTTGACTTTAGATGAGTTTCCCCACTGGAAACAACGTTTTGAGATCTACCTCAATGGAGTAGATCCTAATCTGTGGGAAGCTATTGAGGTCGGTTATAGTACACCGGTGGGAGCTGATGGAGTTAAATTAACGTTAAGTGGGATGACAGACGCACAGAAAGTAAAGTACAATGCAGAGAAAAGGGTTTATGCATTGATCACTCAGTCTATCCCCAAAGATATATTCCACCAGTATTCAGAGAACAAACAGTCCAAGAAACTGTGGGATGAGCTAGAAAAGAGATATGATGGGAATGCGTCATTGAAGGCAATCAAGGCAAAGGAGTTAAAGAAGGAATTCGATAACTTCTCATCGATTGGTAATGAGAGTTTAGACGAAGTCATAGACAGATTCTACCACTTGATGAGCGAATTGCATACACATGGAGTTGAAACACTATGGAAGAGAAAGTAAGCAACTTCGCAGACGGATTGCCTGATAAGTGGGCTTCATTCGTGTCTAACCTTAGACAGAATGAAATGCTTATAAAGCTGGATATAAATGACTTCATTCTCAAGTTGCGAGAAGAAGCTCTAAGGATGAAGTATAGAGCACAGAAGTCTTCATATACACAAAATCCAGCTTTATACAACGCCACGCCTCAAGCTAAGACATCTGGAGCACCTCTCCAGACTGCATTTGTGTCTAGCTCGTCAGGTCCTTCACATGCTTCTCCTTCTGGATCAGACACGTCAGGGTCATCATGTACCCACTATATTGGATCAGAAGCAAGTGCTACCAAACTGAAGACCGAGAACCTCGGTAATGTGACCGTAGAAGTAGCTCGAGAGCATATGGATCTTTTAGCAGCAGTGGTTCATTCATATGATGGACTTGTTGCCGGGAAGATTGGAAACTGCCATCTGGCAGATGAGGACTACGAGCAGGTGGATGAAATGGAGCTTGAGAGGATGGATATAATGTGGGCCTTAGCTAGCGCTGTCCGAAGGGCGAAGAAGTTTGTTAAGAAGACAGGACAGAACTTGATAGCTACTAAGGATACCACATTTGCTTTGACAAGAGCAAAGTGACCTGCTTCAACTGTGGAGAGAAGGGGCACTTCAAGAGAGAATGTGTCAAGCCAAAGAAGACGGGTAATGGGAACCCGTTCTCGTCCTTTACTCGCCAAGACAAGCAAGCCTCCAGTTCTACTTCATCAAACAAGGATCCAAAAGCCTTGACTGCTCATGATGATGAAGGACAGGATTGGAGTTTTAGGTTTGTCTCACCAGGAGAATCTAACATTGCCAGTGTTGAGGATATTGATGATGATTCTGCGAGTGAAGGTGATCTAGCAGTTGAGATAGCGATGTCACACAGTGAAGAAACAACTGCAGCTGAGGTCAGTTACAAGCCAAAGGAGGAGACTTCCACGTCAGAGACAGAAAAGTCAGAATCACCAGAACCAGAGACATCTGATGCTGCGTTGATGGCTAACTCTTCTGAACCAACACAGGTAAGTACAACTGACCAAATGTTTAATAATCATGCTTGTTTGATTGTGATATGTTTAGGAATAGCATTGATGAAAAATTTGCTAGGTTATTAGATCACAATGATAACTTAGTAAAAGATTTACAACTGTGCACTGAGGCTAATAGAGTTCTAAAACAAAATGAGCATAGTTATAAAGAAAAGATAGACCTATTGACTAAACAGCTTAGGGAAACCGAAGTAGTTGCCTTTAACCAAGCAAATGACATTAGGTACTATCTAAACTCCCTAGAGGACACTAAGAAGCAAAAGCAGTTCTAGAAGTAGAAGTTAATTCATTAAAACAGAAACTGCACAGTTGGACTAGTTCTTCACACATAGTTCAACACTTAGTGAGAGAAAGGAATAACGGGGAGGGATTAGGCTACAAAGTGGTTCCACCTCCACCTGAGACCTTGATGAACACTAAGTCTAGACCAGTAAACAACAACCCCATCAAGGATCATGTGGTGACTACTCCTCTTGTTACTGATCCAGACACATCATGTTCATCTACTGAAACTGGACAGAAACAAAAGGAGGCCACTTCAAAGGCAAAGGGTAAATTGCCTTGTGTTAATCTGGAAAATGAATTTGAAAAAGTTAACTTAAAGTCAGGGTCAAACAGAGTCAAATCAGAACCTAAAAGGACTTCAAACGTTAATTTTTCACATGCTTCAAGTCCAAAACCAGTTAACCAAAAAGTGGAACATGTTAAACAGGTTAAAACAGTTAATTTTGTTAAACCAGAGAAAACATCAAACATACAAGAGTCAAAACCTAAAGTGATTGATGTTACTAGAGTGTCACGCACTTCTCCACAAAGAAAGTCTACTTATAAAGTTGATAGCAGATCATGCTACAACTGTGGAGAATGTGGACACATTGCTTCCTATTGTCCTTTCTATCAGACACCTAGGAAGAAGATTGATCTTCAGGACTCTAGACCTAGGTCTTCTAAGAGGAGTTCTCTAACTCCACCTAGAAGATCTAGTGAACCTAAAGTCCAACCTGTAAGCCAGACGACTGTTTATCATAAACAGGCATTGCACAAATCTGGCTTATGGAAAGAGAAGTCATCCTGCGTGTCTGATACTGATGACAAGAAGGAATCTGAGCTACCCTCACCCTCTAAGGGTCAATGGGTAGAGTTTATGATGTGTGATGCCTCTGGGAAACCCAAGACAGTAAAGGCTTGGGTTCCTAACCTAAACTAATACATTTACTTTATGTGCAGGGTGTTCGATACAGCGCTGAGACTAACACGTGGATTATAGACAGCGGAGCATCCAGGCACATGACAGGAAATAGAGCCCTTTTATCAAACGTCAAACAAATAAAAGGAGGGCATGTTTCCTTTGCAGGAAACAAGGGAGGATACATCACAGCACAGGGAGAAGTGGGAAATCAGAAAGTTAAGTTTGATAAGGTGAACTACGTTCAACAACTTCAGAATAACTTACTTTCTGTTTCCCAAATCTGCGATAAAGGATTTAAAGTCATCTTCGACAACAAGAAGTGTTACGTGCTGAAGAAAGACTACATGATCCCGGAGGACCAAGTTCTGATGACTGCTTCAAGATATAAAGACCTTTATGTCTTGGATCTGTCAACAGCTGCTACAACGGATCATGAGGTTCAGTGCTTTCTATCTGATGACTACTCAAGGTTCACTTGGGTAATGTTTCTGAAATCCAAATCAGAAACATTTGAGTCATTCAAGGAATTAGTAACCACACTGGAATCTCTCTACAAGCTAAAAGTTAGACAAGTACGCTCAGACAACGGGACAGAATTCAAGAATCAATGGATGGAGGCATACTGCAAGGAAAAGGGAATTGTTCATCAATTCACTTCTGCCTACACGCCTCAGATGAATGGTGTTGCTGAGAGAAAGAACCAAAGCTTGATAGAGACTGCACGGACTATGCTGGCTGACTCGAAACTGCCTATTCAATTCTGGAATGAGGCAGTGGCAAATGCATGTTATACACTGAATCGAGTCCTAATAGTCAAGCGCCACGGAAAGACATGTTATGAGCTACTACAAAGACGCAAACCAAATTTGGAGTATCTTGAACCTTTTGGCGCGCCGTGTACACTTCTGAAGAAGACACAAGAAGGAAAATTCAGCGAGAAGGCAGATGAAGGAATTTTTCTAGGATACAACATACCGAACAAGCGAGTTTACAATAACTCAACGGGTCTTGTAGAAGTGTGGTGTAATGTCGACGTTCAGAGATATACCACACCACCTACAGGCAAAGGACCTGCATACTTCTTCGATTATGATGGATTCTTCAAGTCCTTCAACATACCTCTCTCTCCCTCGGATGATGAGTTAGCTACTAGGATGATGTATGATATTCTGAATACACCATCTAGCACACAGGGAGAATCATCTACTCAGTCAGGGGGAGTAGTCGATGACAGTGACTCCTCCTCTGAAGATGAAACTGAAGCAGATGACCAGAACAGTCAGGAGGAACAGGTTCCAGTTCCTGAAAGTCCACAAGCATCTACGAGTGATGCTCCTTCGACTTCGGAACCTCAAACTCCAACTACCTCAGATGCAGAACAAAATGTTCATAATCTCGGTTCTGAGGTGGCTGTTCCTACTACTCCAGGATCACGACTAAACGTCTATCATCCCCTTGACAATGTTATTGGGGATGTCAGATCAGGAGTACAAACCCGAAATCAGCTATACTCAGCTGATTACGCCTCGGTTATGGAGAAAGGTTACATTCATGATGGTGCTTATCGATGTTTTGTCTCGCAGGTTGAGCCAAAATATGTCAGTGAGCACTAAATGATGAGGCGTGGGTGAGTGCCATGCAAGAAGAACTTCTGCAGTTTAAGAAGTTAGGTGTATGGACTCTGGTTGATAGACCTAAAGGTGCTAAAGTCATTGGCACCAAATGGGTACTAAAATGCAAGAAGGATGACCAAGGAGTCATTATCAGGAACAAAGCTCGACTGGTGGTTCAAGGTTTTCGCCAAGTCGAGGGGATTGACTATAATGAGGTGTTTGCACCCGTGGCAAGGATGGAAGCTATTCGTATCTTCCTTGCCTATGCATCGTACATGAAGATTAAAGTCTACCAATTAGATGTGAAGAGTGCATTCCTTCATGGGGAAATCAGGGAAACAGTCTATGTAAGTCAACCCGAGGGATTTGAAGATCCTTATCATCGGGATAGAGTTTACAAGCTCGACAAAGCTTTATATGGGCTTCATCAAGCTCCTCGAGCTTGGTATGAGAAACTCTCGACTCATCTTGTGAAACACGGCTTTCGCAGGGGAGTCATTGACTGTACACTGTTTATTAAAGAAAAGGATGGCGACCTACTGCTTGTACAGATATATGTTGATGACATAATCTTCGGGTCAAAGAACGAAGAGTTATGCAAAGAGTTTGAAGCAGTGATGAAGAAAGAGTTTGAGATGAGTGCTATGGGGGAGATGAAGTTCTTTCTCGGGTTACAGGTGGATCAAACACCTAATGGAATCTTTCTACATCAGACCAAGTATGTAGGAGACATTCTCAGTCGCTTTGACATGGAGAATGCTTCTGCTGCTGGGACTCCACTTGCTACGAATCATGATATAGCACCTGATGAGAATGGAGATCTAGTAGATGCCACTATGTACCGAGGAATGATTGGATCCCTCATGTATCTCACTGCCTCAAGACCTGATATTATGTATGCTACATGTCTATGTTCTAGATATCAGGCTAAACCAAAGGTCAACCATCTGATCGGGGTCAAGAGGATTTTTCGTTATCTGAAGGGTACACCCACACTTGGATTGTGGTATCCTCATGATGATGACTTTGAGCTTACCGCGTATAGTGACTCGGATTACGGGGGCTGCAAGATGAACTACAAGTCTACATCAGCAGGGTGTCAATTCTTTGGGAGAAGATTAGTTACCTGGCAGTGTAAGAAGCAGACATCGGTTGCATTGTCAACCTGTGAAGCCGAATATGTTGCTGCTGCAAGTTGCTGTTCACAAATCATCTGGATTCAACAGCAAATGCGGGATTACGGTTTAAAATTCTCATCTACTCCTATTTTTGTTGATAACTCTGCTGCAATTGCAGTAACTAAAAATCCGGTTCAACATCCTAAGACCAAACACATCGGTATTAAATACCATTTCATAAGAGATTGCTTTGAAAAGAACTTAATTGATGTGGTTAAAATTAATACTGATTTTCAACGCGCTGACCTCTATACTAAAGCCTTTGATAAACCACGTTTTCAATATTTGTTAGAGGTCAACGGCGTTAAAAAGAAAAGTGAGGTAATTCCTGATGATGATAATGTGTAGTCCGATGTAGTTTAGTTAAAGTTTATTTTATTTTATTTTATTTGTTTTATTCTCGACTGTTTTATTTAAACTCATGTTACTTTGCTGTTTATGAAAATCCTAAAATAATTAAACCAGAAATGATTTTAGTATTTTAGGGGGAGAATATGTCACAGCAAGTTAACATTAAAAAAAAAAGGAGGGAGAAGGAGTAACTAGCTGAAATAAGGTAGATTGTGTCTGTGATACCGATTCAATACCTTTGGAAAATGATAGTACACAGGAACATATCAAGAGGGACTTTAAAAATTTAAGTTTTGGAAAGATGCAAAAGTTCAAAGTATAAGTCTGTGTAGTCTAAGCAATACAAAAAGGAAAGATGATAGAAAACTGGCAACTCCTAAGGTGACACAAAGAAAGTAGACTTAGAGGCTGCTAGACCATATATGATATGTTGGTAGATTCAACACAATAGACAATTAGACCTGATTGGTGATCTCAAGATCAAACTAAGTCGTTCAACTGACTGTGGGCTTCCATCTTATCACTGGTTAACACAATCAAATATATTCCAATAAGGGGTAATGAGCAATTAAACGCCACAAATGTGTGCGGATGACCATAATTAGAGCAAAGCAAAAAAAAAAAAAATGAAAGACAAATGCAATAAAGCTAATGACTTATGTTGTTGGTGCATTTTGTGTAAAATAAAATAAGCTGCTCTAACAAGGAGATAGGTTGTGTGCCTCTCTGCTGTGCGATGGCACTGACCTGAGGATAAGCATAACCTAGATATTCTAGAATTCATTGTTGTTTGCCGCCTCTCTGCTGTGCGATGGCACTGACCTGAGGACAGGCTTCTCTTTGAAAGCTCTAAGAATAGTCTCTTCTTGTAATAATACCCGTAGACCGCTCAAAAGCTCCTGAGGAATGTTGATTACCATATAAGTGTGGGATCCACAAATGTTAGTTGAAATAATTAAACCTAAATAAGTCACCAGTCTGGGTCAAAAGTCTGTGTATGGATTTAAGTGGACAAACATACTGACAATCATTGTGGCTACATTCTAAAAGGTCCAAATCAATGTGAAAATCTAAGAGCTTCAGTATGATTTCCTTAAGTTGCTAACGACTCTGGATGAACACCGAGAATTTGAGCTTCAAAGGTTTTAATAACAAGTCCCAAATGATTTGACTTACCTGTATGATTCCAAAATTGAATTGGTCCAGATATGATCAATCTAAGTTGAAGCTATCTACTCCCGAACCAAATCCCGTAGATATCAATCTCTGGATTTATCTCTCACAAAAAGCCAAAAATATGTCTGTTTATGTAATTTGTTTAAGTTCTTAAATTAGTTAGTTGTTTTAATTTTAATTTTAGTCGTGTGTCGGGCTACATCAGGAAAATCAGAAGGAATCAACTCACTAAAAGGGTCATGTCTAAGATGATCAAAGGTTCATAATGTTAATTTCATAAAGTTAAAAGGGTTTTAAAAGTAAATTGGTCAAAATGGCAGAAAATCAACTAAGTATGACCCATTCGCACGAATGGACCATACGTATGGACTAACCATACGAATGGAATCCATTCGCACGAATGAACTATGAGTATGGACCATCAAACCGAATGGCCCATACGATTAGTCCAGTCGGAGGATTAAGTGCGAACGAGTGAGTCAGTCGCACGACTGAAATCCAGTCGGACGACTGGAGAAGGGCGACTGACCCAATCGCACGACTGAGCCCCACTCGCACGACTGAAAGGTGCGTATGAACTCAGTCGCACGATTGGATCTAGGGTTGGTATAAATAGAGGAGGAGTCGGTCGCAGAGACTCATCACCCTCAAATCGCCCCTAAATCGCACTCCCTACCGTTACGCTGCCAAAATTTTATTTGCCCTAGTTTTACAGTTGATTGTGATTCACTGACGTTCGCCATTCATCATACAGGTAATTTGAAGTCTTATTTCACCAAAAACAGAAGGATTGGAACCCTAACTTGGATTGTTCGACTGTAAAACTTGAACCGAGACAAGAAAGCCCTAATAACCTATTAAAACCAAGCAAAACGTTAAAATTAAGTCAAATAGGTTATTAGTAACGAGAATGCGAGTTAATGAACCGGTTAATTGAGTTAAAAGACTTAGTTTGTGAAGTTTCGAACGATTGGCGACTTAACAACTGAGACAGGCGACTGGTCGTCCGGATGAACTTCAGTCGCACGACTGAAGGGGCGATTTACTTAACCGCACGACTGAACCATGCGAATGAGACTCAGTCGCACGACTGGTGTAACCGCATAAGAGTACATGCGCATAAGTCCAGTCGCACACTCAGTCGTACGCATGAGGTCATTCGCACGTCTGAACCTCAATCGCACTGTTCAGTCGCACGACTGTCTTCAGTCGCACAACCTCAATCGCATGACAGAGACATTCTATTCAAAGTCTAAGTGTTTCATCTTGCTTTTAGCCAACGATACTAATGTTTATATTGTTATGTGTTACAGATGGCGAGTCGATGGAACATGAGCACCAAGCATAACATATGTGCTCATCTGGATTTGACATCCAGGAACGCAGCTGACTTTGCAGGCATCATTACATTTCTGTTGAGATCCAGGATCGCTCATGCTATCTCTACACCATGCACTCCGTATAGATCAGTGCAGCAGGCCTTCTGGGAAGGCGCGACTGTTGATAGATCCTCTGAGCCTCATTGCATCAGGAGTACGATCTTTGGTGAGGCTATTACCGTATCAGAGGAAGATTTGAGGATTGTTCTACAGTTAGGGGATGATGCTGATTGTCCTACTCGTCTACACCCCCTCACTGTCAGAGGATGCTTTATGAGAGCCAAGTACTCTGGGGACATCAATGCGGGGGTACTCAACAAGAGTAACCTCTGTCCCCAGTTCAAGTATCTTGCGCATGTTCTGCTGAAGTGCATAGCGTCCAGGAAGGGAGGATTTGATGAGCTGTCGGATCAGATCCAGAACGCTTATGCAGCACTGGTGCTGAACCACCCGTTCAGCTTCTCCAAAATGATCTTCACCTACCTGGTGGAGAACATTGAGGGGAAAGGGAAGGAAGGCTTCTGTATGTATCCGAGGTTTATACAGATGATTATTGATCAGAAGCTTCCCTTCCTGCCAAAGGAGAAGGAGGATGCTGTAGTGCTAGAGGTCATGGATGACACTACGCTAGGCCGGATGAAGGTATACAGGGGGAAGCAGGTGAAACCCCCTGTCAGGAGGTTGTTTGGATCTGGCCCGTGCTGACTATGTGGCGCCAGCCAAGAGAAAGTGGCGCCACGATGACAGTGATTCAGATGTCGAGCATATTGCTATACCAGAGACTGACTCAGATGATGATGATAGCGGGGACGCCGGGGATGATATGCCTGCTCCACCTAGAGGCACTGATTCAGACGTTATTCCCCCGGGGTCCGCCACTGCCGGAGAGGTTGCTGAGATGGCCGGTTTCCATCAGGAGTTTGTAGCTGGTGATCAAGAAGAGGAGGAGTCAGATGAGGAGCCCCTCACTAGGACTGTGGGAAGCAAAGTTGTTCCCACAGACCACGGGCTTAGGGTGGTTGGTGAACACCCTCGGGACTCCTCAGAGAGAGAGACTGACCCGAACTATGTTCCGGGTTCAGTGGGCAGAGCTGCAGGGGGAGCATCCACTTCCACCGGGACTAGGAGGAAGCGGATGGCTCAACCCCATGGATTGAAGAAGAAGAAGCGTCGCCTGACCTTCGTCACCACTGCTGCCACTACTTCCACTACCACAGCCACCACCTTACCTACCACCACTGTATCCTTCCCATCCACCACCAGACCATTCACACCTACATCACCAGCACCAGCCTACCGACCCATATTCACCACTGCCACTGCCACCACCACCACACATCATGCTGGACCCTCAGCCCAACCACCACATGTTTATGGATCTACTCTACCTCACATCGGGGTAGAGGAGCAGCTCTCAGCGCTTAACCGTATGGTGATGCGCCTGCTCGCTGCAGATGAGGAGAAGGCGGCGCAGATCCGCCAGCTGACCGACCTGACTGCTGCCCAGTCTCAGCAGATGGCAGAGCAGGCCGGGTGATAGACCAGCAGAACCAGCTAATCGATGCTCAGAGAGTCGAGGTGTCCCAACTCCAGGACCAGCAGGCCCAGTCCGTCAAACGTATAGAGGAGTTGGAGACGACCAACAAGACGATTATGCTGAGGTTAAAGGGGTCGAAGGATGAGCCCTTGAAGCTAAAGGAGGGTGACGGGGATGATGGAGATGGTGATGATGGAGATGGTGATGATGAAGATGATGATGATGATGAGGAAGAGACTGAGGAAGACAGGACAGAAGGTAGAGATGATGATGACGAAGCAGAAGGAGGGGATGCGGCTGCATCGGCCTCTGCTTCTGGTCAAGAACGAAGATCTAAGCATCGACAGGACCAGTCATTCACCACTTCTGCTCCTCCGAGCGACACGCCCATGATTCAAGACAAAAGTACAGATTAGATGTCTTATGTATTTATTTATTTTGTATTTGAATCATGTAATGAAAAACAAGTGTGTTGAATGTTTATATATTAAGTTGATATAATTCTGTTTGATTAATTACTAATGGTTTATGTGTTGAATGTTTATATCAAACAGATCCAAACTTTCAAAGGGATGAGTTTGACTTTGCTCCCCTTCAAATGGTCAAGACTCAATTAACCATGATTCTTGATCTACAAGGGATTGTAAGAAGGTCTGTGAGTTATACCCCTGAAGAAGGGGAAATAATTCATGACCTATCTGATGAGCAACTGGCAGAGATGTTCAGACTCAATCCTGATGAAATAGTCAAGGATGCTCCAACAGTTGATTCAACCAGTGATGAAGAACTAAATGACGTTGATGAAGTTGAGGTTGAAGATATTACTGCAGAAGAGTACCCTCAGTATGCTGACACCGAGGGTAATGTGGTCCCCAATCTGGGTGAGTCCCTAGTCAGTGATACGTTTGAGGTACTAGACAAGATGGAGCAGGAAACCGAAAAGACTGAAGGAACAGCCCAAGCCTCCAATGATGACGTAGATATTCGCAAGGCTGAGTGGGCTGCCTGTTTTGAAGAAGTAAGAGCCCAGCGTGCTGCACCAAAGAAAGATGCCTACACCAAGCTCTACAGAGTCAAGAAACACCATAAGGTGTCAGGCAGGATTATTGCATGGGCTTATTTTGATGACCTTAACGCGTATGCTGTTAAGATGGAGCAGGGCATAGAGTACTTCAGGTTCCCACATGATATGAAGACTCTACCTGGTTTTGAGCTCAACCAGCTGGCTAAGCTAAAGCTGCTGTATGCTGACCCAAGAAAGATGTCAGGCTGGTTTGAGGCTGCTCTGAAGAAGGAGTACCACACCAGATGGGTTAACTTCAGACCACAACAGCCTACGAGGTATATAAGAAGGTCTGAGGTTGATGCCATTACTGGCAAGCCCAAGATTGTACTGAAGTGGAGTCCTCCGCGCACTATGTCGAGAATCCCTCTCAGGGAAATGCCACAGGACTTCACTCCACACTTCAAATGGTGGTACTATGATTGGAGAACTGCTGAAGCTGTCATAGTTCTGAATAAAGAGGGACAAATGGATACTATCAGGGTATTCGACCCGATGTGGCTAACCAACTTGTCTGCTAATGATGTCTATACATTATACAAGTGGCCACTGTTCTATGACACACAAGACATTGTACAAGCCCTCCAGTTCCAAAACGTTATACGACTTTGCTTTGCGTTTGAGATTCACGCAGGAGTCACTAAAGAGGAGAAGTACAAGAAGTATAAGGAGGTGATGCAGAAGACAAGAGATTAGATAGATCTAGGTCCAAGGGTATGTCCCTAGATCATGAGTTGTAATGTAATAAATCTTGTCTGTCTGATTATGATGTAATAGTATCGATTAATGAAATGATATGAATTGGTTGTTATTTGTGATGTTTAATATTTCATTAATGAGTCGTGATTGAATTGATTGGGTTTATGATTGTTTGAATGATTGCACATTATGTTATATTAATTAAAACATTCAAACGTAACTTAATGAAGTTCTCATGCGAATGGACCACACGCATGAATAACTTCATACGATTGACTCAATCGTACGACTGAACCAGGAGACTGGATCAGTCGTATGATTGACACATAAGATTGACTCAATCGCACGACTGAACACTCAGTCGTGCGGATGAATCAACCGCATGGTTCAATCGCTCGACTGAACCATACTTGTGGCCCAGTCGCACGATTGAACAATACTAACCTATAAATAGACCCAATTCGTGGAAAAACGTAAGCATTGATCCCATTACGATTCCAGACGTACCCTAGCCGTCCAGAAGCCTCCCAAATCGTTCTCCAAGTTCACAGAACACTTCAGATCGATTCCTAATCGATTTCTGACGTTGGATTCAATTCTTGATTGATTCTTCGTGTGTTCTCACTGATTGGATCGCCAATCAAATAGGATTCCGCACTATTTGAGTTGGTTTAACACGCTAATCACTAGGTATTTCGTTCAAATACCAGGTCCTAACACATATATCCTCCACTGTCTACATACCAGATGCTTCTTTGGCATGCTGAAGAACCTGCATTTTGCACAAGAAATTAGTTAGCCTTTGAGACCCAAACCATTTTGGTTTTGGGTCTGTTTTCATCAACAGATTTTAGACTAACTGATTTTTCATGATTGACAGCCTTTGAAGGTGGAGATGGTGCTGAAAAGGATTCCTTTGATTTTGGCTTAGTTTTCCTTTTCAGTGGTTTAATCACAGATACATCTAATTGGTTAACTCTCCCCAACAGATGTTGAACCATCATAACAAGTTGTGTCTGATTGATTGTCAAAGCCTTCAGCTCAGCTGACACATCAGTACTTGTTTTTTATTTGTTCTTGTGACTCACCAAATCCTCCTTTTTGAAAGACACAGACTTAGTCTTGAGTTTTGATATTCCATGAGGAATATTCTCAGCTGTTTTGTGATAAACCCCTTCCTTCTTTTTAGCTTTTTGGAAAAATTTTGGGTTATCAGATTGAGATGTTTGTGGTACAAACTTGGTTTGAAATTCATCTTTCATTTTATTCATTTTCTTTTTAATGATTTTATCTTTGTTGAATTTTAAACCCTTGTTATACCAACATTCATCAGTGAGATGATTAAATAGACCACATATTTCACATGGCTTTTTCTTCATCTTTTGTTGATCAACTGCTGAAGATGATGAAACTACTGAAGATGTGTTCTTCAGTACTTTCTTTCTCTCAGTACTTGTGGTAGTACTGAAGGATTTGTAACAACTGAAGATTAGTTCTTCAGAAGTTTTCTATCAGTATTTTTGGATTTCCTGATAGACTTTTCAGCAATTGTCAAACCATGCTTGTTTTCATTTGGTTTGAAATGCTCTTCAGGTGTTGTGACTTGCCCTTGAATACTTTATGGGACAACACCTGAATTGCTCAGTTTCTCTTTGATCATGTGTTTAGAAGCAGTGAGACCATCAGCAAATTGATTAGCTGAGGTAATAACACTGACTTCATCCTCTGATTTTGAATTATCACTTGAGGATGAGACACATGATGATGTGGTTTGGGAATTGCTTGCACCTTCAGATTTTACTTCTAGCTTGGGAGTAAAATCTGTAGGAGGTATAGTGTGATTATACCCAATCCCAAACTTCACATTTGAAGCTGTTTGCTTGCTGAGAAGCATTTCAAACCCCTTGCATGATGTTACCCAACGTTCACAATTAACTTGAGTAGCTGCAAGTGTTTCTTTGAGATTCTTATGCTTCTCGAAAATGACCTCTACCTTTTGTCTTTTCATCAGTGATTTGGCATTTTAATTTATAAATCTCCTCATCTTTTTCTTTTAAAACAGACTCAAACTCAGCTTTTCTTTTGGAAATCACTTTCTCTAGGTCAAGATTTTGATTAATTAAGGCTACATTTGCTTCCCTAATTGAAACAAAAGCAGCTATGCATGACTCAGCACATAACTTGGCCTTAGCCTCAGAAGATACCTGTGGTACCTGTGATGATGAAGTATTTCCATCAGTAGACTCCAGGGCCATAAGAGCAAGATTTCCAAAAGGATTTTCACCACCATGTTGACCAGCACCAGAGAACAATTGTTCAGAATAACCAGAAATATCATCTGGTAAGCTGCTCCAGTCAACAACCTCAGGTGTGAAGAAGCTTTGATGTGATTGAGATTGAGATTGTTGATTTGATTGAGATGGTTGAGGATCAGGTAGGGCATGTGGTTGTTGAGCCATGGGTACAGGAACCTGACTAGACTGAGGCATGTAAAAACATGGATAAGGATATGGCATTGGACCTTGAGGAACAAAAAATGCAGGAGATGATTGAATTTGTGAATGATGATCAGAACTGGTAGAATGTTGCCCTTTGGTTTGTGAGCTATTGCTTGGAAAAGTCACAAAGGGTGCAGATGAGTTAGATCCAGATGATCTACACTCTCTTGCAAAATGTCCAAGTCTATGGCACTTGTGACATTTCAACTTGCTCTTATCAAAACCAACTTTGGTTTTTCCAGAGAGACCAGGGAATTTTCTACCTGTCCTTTTGTAAAACTTTTGAGATCTGATATTGATTAATGTCATTTGGCTCAAAATATCCATCTCTTCCAGATAATCATCAGCAATTCCTTTCAAATCATCCATCAAAAAGCACAAATTATCAATACTAGACCCTGAATTACCATCAACACTAACAAAAGCATGATCTCCACTGTTTGAAGAGAAATCTATATGCTCATCATAAGAAATTTTTGATGCAGCATATTCTGACTCATGACCAACCAGAGCAGTATTTCCTGGTACAAAGTCATCAGTGAGCTTCCCAGATGAAGCCAGTTTCCTTTTCTGTTCTATCTCTCTTTCAAACGTTAATAGTTTCCCATGAAGTTGGGTAAGAGATAGAGTGTCCAGATTTGCACTGGAGCGTAGGACAATAGTATATGTGTCCCATCTCTCAGGCAGGGATCTGAGGAATCTGTTGTTCATCTGACCGTTTGTATATTCATGTTGAACCATTTTTAGCTCAGATATCAAACAGGAAAATCGCTCAAACTGTTGAGTCAGTGACTCACCCTTTCTATGAGAGAATGTCTCATATTGCTGGGCAAGGATCTCTCTATTGTTTGCTAAGACCTCATCAGTTCCTCCAAATTGTTCTTTCAAAGCAACCAGAGATCATGAGCAGTTTCATGATGCATAAGTCCAGAGTAGATTCATTAGGCAGTGCCATGGCCAGAATTCCATGGGCTTTAGCATCAATTTCAAACAGTTTCAGATCCTCATCTGAATATTGCTCCTTCTTCTTCGAAACCATCTCATTGGTTTCCGGATTACTCACCATAGGCTTATATGGTCCATGAACCATAGACTTCCAACAACCTGAACTGTTAACAGACAGGTGATGGAGCATTCGGCGTTGCATATGTTATACTCACTCCTCACAAGCATCGGAGGTTTGTTGAGGAGCCAGTATTGTGAGGATCATTAATTGATGTAGTCATTTACACCAATTCAAACAAATTCAATAAAATTTTAATAAGTCTAGCTCAAAACTCAACAACACAATTTGAAACAAGTCGAATCTCAAATTAATTGACCGGAAGCAACAGAAAATCAAACTCTATAACCAATTCTTGCAAATTTGCTAATTCGATCAAACTTAGATATCAAAAGAGCAGTTTCAATTATCAATTGTTAAATCGATCAATAATTAACCAGCTCTGATACCATTTGATAGGATCGGATCTAGTTTGATCAATTAGAATAGAATTTGCAGCGGAATATATCACAAATTAGACCAAATTTAAGCAAGAATAATATGAATATTTAAACACACAAATGACGATTATAGAGAGAGGATTTTCTGCAAATGGAAGATTTTCATTCACGCAAAAGCTTCGGTTACAAAACAATTAAGTCAACATTCCTTTTATAAAGGAATGTGACGTCAGCTGATGTCATTTGATAGTGACATCTAACTGATTTATACAAACTACTGAAAGTAAACTAATCTACTGAAGATGTCCACAACAGCTGAGGACACCTTCACAAAAAGCTAAGTATAAACTATAATTACAACTACTGAAGATATAACATCTGAAGTGTAAGAACTTCAGATGTTTTACAATAATAAAACTACTGAAAAGTAAACCATCACAACTTTTGAAAAGAACTACTTCAGCTGTTGTGACAACTTTTGAGAACTTGGTCTTCAGACTTTGTCTTCAGCTATTGTCTTCAGACTTTGTCTTCAGCTATTGTTTTCAGACTTTGTCTTCAGCAAATGTAGATCACTTTAGTTGTTATGATGTCTGTGGGACTTAAAGGTTTTTCTGATCTGGCTCATTGGTTCTTTTGGTCCAACAGAATTACTGAAGAGTTCAGCCTAAGAAGGAGACAAAGGCAATCAGGTAATGTCATTGGTCAACTGGATGCTGAGGCAGACCCTGAGATTAGCTTCAAAGGGAAAACCTTGGCTGAAGGCCCAGTGATAGAGCCTGAGAGCCCTGTCACACAAACAACTGCTTAAGAAATTCATTCCCTCGGTGAAACACCTGCTGGTGAAGGTGTCTCACAACCTCTCTCTGGCCAGAGCATGGATGCTACACCAAGCAATGAAGGCCAAACCTCTATCCATCCCGAGTCACAAAGGTCTGTGGGTGACAAAGGAAAAAGGATTTTGACTCCTGAGGAAATTGAGGAGGAGGAGAGAGAGATGAAGAGGAAGCTAAGGGGAGAAAGTTCCTCTGGGTCTTCAGGTTTTATGCAAGCTGCAATCAGAGCTGCCCCCAAACCAAACACTCAAGATGATGAGTCGAGGGCAGTCAGGATTACTTACCTGCAGACCAGGAACTATGACATAGATAAGATTATATCTCTCCTCTTAGAGCAATTAAATGAACTAGCTGACATGGAAGTGTCAAGATAGATGAAAGAAAAAGAGGATGCAAGGCTACTTCTTCAATTCAAAGAAGAGAAGAGACAGAAAAGACTATACTAGCATGCTCCTACTCTCTCCCCAGTTCAAGAAAGCCCTATGCAAGAGACTATGGCATCTACACAAGAACCTCAGGTAGACAAACAAACAGACAGACAAAACATGATCAACTACCTGAGTGCCACAGGATTCTACCAGCCATCTGCACTTCTTCCCTTGTCCATTGAGTACATTGAGTTTGAGTATCTCAAACAGCTTGAACTTCAAGTGCTCAAAGAACAAAAAGCTACAAAGAGAAAGATGAGTGGAGGCTGCATAGTCAAGAGCCATCATCCAAAAGAGTATGAAGAAGTCTGCTCACAAACAAAGGATGATGAGCTTCTTGAAGGTGTATGGATTCTCCGGAAGGAGACTTGGCCCTATGTCTCTATCCACAATGGATGAGCATATCAGGGTAATCAAGCAGAAGATCAAGAGTGGAGAGCTGATTGACTTATACTATCCTCCAAGTCAAATCCCACCTGAAGTGGAGGTTAAGGTTGAACAACCTGAGACAAGACAACCCGGACCTCCTGCTGATCCTCAACAAGCTTCATCTTCTGATCCACAGCAGGGTCAAACTCCCTCTCCTTCTAAACCTGTGAGGGAGGAACACCCAACTGAGAAAGACAAGGATGATCAACAAGGTGCTGCAGACCTCTCTTTTCAGTTAAAGCCTTCTAAGAGGAAGAAGAGGATGGCTTCTAAACCAAAGTCTAAGAAGAATAAGCCTGAATCATCTACCTCTATACCTCAGGCTGAGTCAGATCAACCTGAGGAAGTGCATGAAGAGGTAGCCCAATCAACTCCAATTCAAGTGGCTCCTCTTGTAGCTGAGACACCCATCTTATCCTGGACCTTCTCTACTAATCCAGAAAGATGGCATGTGATCAGAGATCAAGGTGTTGAGAATGTCTATACATGGAAAGACATAATCAACTTACCTCTGCTTGATCTCTTTGAGATGAGAAGATACTATGAGAGTCTGAATGATCCTGACCATCTAATGAAGAAGGGTATGGTCATCATTGTGCTGAAGACTACAAACATCTAAAGATCTTCTAAATGTTTTGGTAGCATCAGCCTAGGGGGAGTTTGTAACGATTCCTATAAGTCTGATGCAGCCAAAACATCCAAAGTCTCTCTGCAAGCATGCATTAAAGAACTGAAGTAGAAATGCTTGGGAAGTTTTATACCATGCACTAGAAACATTCTAAGTATAAATTCTTCCGAAGCCAAGACCAATATCTTCCGAAGCCAAAAGTGAAGTCATCCGAAGCTTCAAAGACAAAGTCTTCCGAAGCCAATTAATGAAGACAGATTTCTTCCGAAGACTTTTAGAGATATGCCTTAATCTGATGTACTTTACCATAAAGCTGGACCACCTTTCCGCTGCAACTCTGTAAAGTCACCAACTTACATGAGTTGGTGAAAGGTCCATGCTTTTGGTAACTGTACATTGAGGTCTTGAGTCCATGCTTTCTGCTTTATGTATGTTTTCTTTTTTTAATATATTATGATGTGAGCTATGGCATGTCATAGTCACAAGTCAAAAGGCAGATATGCCTTTTGATTCTACAATTGATTTTGTTTGTGTCTAGTTAATTATATCCAGCTGGCTTTCAAAGTATAGTCGGCTGTAGGTTGTAGTATAAGTATTCCATGTTCTTGTATCTTTCTTTATGCTTTGTAACACTTGTAATAGAACTTGAGAAAGCAATATAGTGCATCCTTGAAACCCAATATCTTGTGTTCTCTTGTTCTGTCTCTTACTCATTACTTGTGTTCTTAGTATCATACTTGTGTTTAATCCAGTTTACTGTTTGATTAAAGTTTGGTTAATCTCCTCTTTGTGTTGTTGTGTTGTAAGTGACCACCCTTCACCGGTCCTGCAGTTCTTCTAGAGAGAAACCCCTGGAGGTTAGGAAAGTTATCCTTTCCCTCCTGAGCTGCTGATCAGCTTCTCTTTCTTTCCTCTCCCTTTCTTCCTCTAAGGCCAACCTTGTTGCTTCTTCTCTTTGCTGTTTTTACAGCAAAGTTGGCTTTTCCAGCTCAACTAATCCTCTCGTGGTAGCAGGAGTACATCTTCACTCACAGCTCCTAGATTGATAGGCTTGTCAATGATTTCCACCCTTCTTCCATTGTTGACCGCCTCCTGGTTGGCTGTGGCTGCTTTGCTACTGGCAGCTAGCAGTTTTGTAGTTAGAAGTCTACCTTTTCTTTTGAGTTTTTCTAACCTTTCTTCCTCCTAAAGCTCTTCCTTAGTCATCTTCCTCTTTCCTTTGATGTCTTTGGAAGTGCTAGACTTTGGGGGTTCTTGGATGGAAGGTTCAGGTTGAGTAGTGGAAATGGGAGCTGGAGTTAATGCTGATGTTTGAGCTAGGGGTTGGGTGAGAAAATCCTCCCTATTAACCTCAGATGCAAGTTCTAGGATTGCATGTGTGACTATTAGATCATCGGATACGGAAAATAGTCCTTCCGCAGCTGCAATCTCAGCTTCGGAAGATTGAAATTGTTCTTCCAAGGCTTTGACTTGTGCTTCGAAAGTCTGTGAGAATGCACTATCTATCCCAACTGTCTCAGTTGTTGGGCCATCAGTTCTTGTTTCCCCTTTGAAGTTAATCTCAGGTTCTACTTGGACCTTAGGTTGACCAACTTCCTCAATAGTGGTAGAAGGTGCATTTAACCTCTGAAGCTCTTGAGCTCCGAAGTAAATCATAGACAGGCCAGGACTTGGCTGTTCAATGAGAGATTCCACCAGGAACTTGTTGAAGAACCTGTTGAGATCTTGGAGCATCCTTTGATCCACTTGAATTACAACTGGAGGAGGCTCAGGAAAAACTGAAGCTTGTTGCATAGGGATTTTGAACTTAAGGAAGTGAGAGCTTGACTTTGTGGTTCTTCTTGTCTTTGGCTTTGTCCCTGAACACTCTCCCCCTTTTTGGTAGCATCATCTTGAGAGCTTGATGAGCTGGAGGAAGAGGTCAATGAGACCTGAATTGGTACGTGCCTAACAGACCTCTCAATCTGTTTCTCAGCTAGTTTGGCCTTGAGATTTTCAATCTCAAATTGCGGAGTGGCAGACCTATCCTCTAAAGTCCTAACCTTAGATTAGAGGTTTGAGACTTTAGAAAGTAGGTCTTCAATGGTGAGTTGCAGTCTTCCCTCATCTTCTTTTGAAGAATCACGGGGAGATGAGGTAACATACCTAGTATGTTTAATCTCACCACCAGATGTGGTTTCTTGGCGCCCTGGTTTCCCTTGCTCAATGATGTCTCTTTCAGAGTCATCAAAGGGCATGGTTACCGTAGATTCAGTCTCAGTAATGTTACCACTGTCTTGAGGGTCCATTGAGGCTCCTTTAGTAGTGTCAGCTGAATCTACAAGCGTCCCCTCCACATCAGTGGGACTCACCTCAGTAAAGGCTTGCTGATGGGGGCTAGAGATAAATCTCTATGGGCTCTGTTGATCATTGAGAGGGTGTTGTGGATCAACTTCCTTGCACTGAAGAGACATAATCTCTTCATCAGCTCCTATTAGTAGGTCAGTAAAGGATATAGAAATGAAGCCTAAGACCCGGGACTTTGATCAATGTCTAAAGGCATTGAGCCTATGGTGGGGCTGTCCATTTTTGGCTGCTCAGGGGAGTATAAGGACTCTCCCTGAGGGTTTTCAGCTTGGGTTTCGGGCTCATGGGTCTGAGACTGAGGAGACTCAAAACCCATATTGAGGTCAATTGTGAAGGATGGTTGGACCTCAGGCTGAGTGGGAGCCCATTGTTTCACTCTAGCCTTTTTGGATAGAACAGGAGGAGCTTGTTCAATCAGAGAAGATTGAACAAGGGTTTGTTTGGGGCGTCTTTGATAAGTGATGGTGATGGGATGAGAAGGTAGATTTGGCAATGTGAGGGTAGTTGCTGGTGTGGGTTCATCACCTGTGGGGTTAACAGGAATGTCACCAGGAGCCATTAGCTCAGTCATACCTAGAAGAAGTGCAGTATATCTTCCGATGAAGTTGGTGGACACTCTCTTCAAAGTCTTGAAGATGGTCGGCCTCATTTGAGGAACAATCAGAGAAGCTGCACAGACAAGCTTACTCTGGTCTAGCTCACAATTGATTATGTGCTGAAGAAACCTGGGGACATGAAGAATGTGTCCCGTTGAAGGTTTCCCATAAGATTGGTCAGCACAAATCTTGAGTAGTTAAAGGGGAGGATTCTCACCAAACCATGAACTAGGCACCTAAGTTCATATGGGATTTGATCCCATCTCCCAGATTTGTTAGACAAGCAATGAAGAACTACATGCAGCAGGAACTCCCAGTTGTAAGAGAAGTTAAACTTGTAAATGGTTGACCTGTTTACATCTCCACCATATCCCATTTGGATATAAGTGTTGTCCAAATCTTCCTTGGGGAACTCTGTAAGAGCACCCTCATCATGAAGCCCGAGATGCTCCCTGATTAGTTGTTCAGAAATGACCAACTCCTGCCATAGATGCTCGATCTTATGACACGAACCCCATTTAGGGTTTCAATCTGACCATTTGCCCAAAATTCAGACATATGTGTAGGATTCTATGTGCCCAAGACACTTAGAATATTGATGTGGTTAGTACGTTATGATCCAAGTCGGGTTATACCCAATAACAAGCTTTGCAATCACCGACAATTATTCAATTGATGATATGATCATACAATTAAATAATAACACCAAATTTAGAAAATGGGTTTTCTAAATAAGTTGCATATGAGATTAAACAATTTATATGGATATTTTGTTTATTGATATTGTTTGTAATGTTATTTAAGTTATTTAAATAACATCAAATAATTAGTGAGTGTGTATGTGTTATTCTAATAAAAGGTTTATTGAATGAACAACTTTTAAAAATGACTTGTTAATGTGTTATATTTCATTTAGATTTTGGGGGGAAAACCCCATGATTTTAAAAGTCACGGCCGCCCCTAAGGGGTCCTTTGGCCTTCTTTTACTTGTCTTGGAAAAACTCATTTGACACACTCATTCACTCCATCTCATTTCTCTCTCACACATGCAATAGAACAACACAAGAAAAAGGGTTTTCTTGTTCTTGTTGAAGAGAACTCGGCTGAAAGGATTTTCAGGAGAGTTACCCTTCGTTTTGGTGTTCAATCCTAGCATCTAAGGTGTTTAGATGTTTTTGTGATAGTGCTTGGGGTATACTAGCTTGAGGGGTCCTTCCTTGGAGCCTTTGCCGAATTTCTAGCATCTAATCACCCTACTTTGGTCGACATTTCAGCTGGAGAAAGGTAGTTAATCACAGCTTTATGTAGCTGTGATTTTATGTACACTTTCATTATGTTCATAGCTTGTTTATTCACATAAAAGATCCCCTTTGTTCTTGGGTTTGCTTACACTTTAAAACATCAAATAGAACATGATATTTTCAGCTTACAAACAATGTAATAATGTTAAACTTCCGCTGCGTTTTACAAAGTTTAAGTGGTTAAACTATGTCTTGTGTTCAAACAAACCCTTCAATGGCATCTAGAGCCGGTTATGTGGATGGCATGCTTGTTTGTATCCTTTAAAAATTTGTTTTATGGGATTTTATAACCCTTTTAAGGTCTGAAATGTTCTTGTATGTTGAATCCCCAAGCTTTCAAGGTTATATTACACATGCTTGTGATTAAACCTTGAAAGATATGTATGTTGATATGTTGTGTTGTTTGGACAACATCTAAACCCGAAATTTTCAGTTTATGTTGGCTGAAAATTCGTGGGTTTTGAGGGGATTCATAGTTATGTTTTGGTTGATATGATGTATGTTCATATTGGTGCATAACCTAGCTTAGACCTTGTGTTGTTTTGGTTTGGATTGAATGTATTTATTTGATTGTATTCATTCAATGGGGTTGTATATTAATTTGTGCTTTGTTTAAAATGTATTTTGTCTGTTTATTCATTGGGATGTAATAATAGATTAAGAGTAATTTCTTTTACTAGAAAATATGTATTAGGATATATATTTTGTAAAAGAAGATGCTCGGGAAGGAAGCACAAGAAGAAGACACAAAAGAAGGACTTGAAGCATATGGATGCAAGTTCAAGTGGGAGTCTATGTTGATCTCATTTTTGTGTTATATTCAACCCTTAAGAAAGACCAAATGACCACACTTGTGATGGCAAACAAGTGTGGTCACAATAGTAGCTATGGTTATGCACATTATGGTTGTTTATATTATGCTTGTTTGATTGTGTTTTTTTATGAATGATTGTATGATATTTGGATATGATAAACAATCTCAATAAAAATGATCTTAACAAGCTAATATAAAATGGTTCTTAATCATTAAGTGTTAATAAATGATTATTAAAAGGATTAATGATTTTATAATAAAATGGGTTTTATTAAAAGAACCATAGGGTATCTTGTATTTGAAAGCATGCAAATACAAGTACATAGAGTTTTCTAACTAGATTTATGAAATCTCTAAACTTTTGACAAACAAGTTTAACACCATCCTTTTGCACAACACTTGAGTCATTTGGAAACTCTTAATGGGATAAAGGTCACCTAACCATTTAGAGGGAACTTGTGATTTAAGGTGGGGATACCACATTGGTGGGATAAAGGTCACCTAACCACTTTTGTGGGTAAACTCACACGTGTGTGCAAGTAGGATAACTTGATTTGCAAACCATGTTAAATGGATCACCTAAATATGGTTTCCAAATGGTGTTGATGGGATTAACATGCCGACTTTACATATGATGTTTAAAGTCGATCCCATACCTCTAGAAGTTGCAAATGGTTGCAACCGTCAATCGTTGACCACCTTATTAATTTAAATCGTGGGATAAAGGTCACCTAACCACAATTTAAATGTAATGTTGGGTTCTAGATTTTAATATAAAAATGACCTTAAAAGGCATTAATTATTAAAAATAGCAATATCGAAAATACTAAATAGATCTTTGTTAAATTGTGTCGATGGCCACCAATAATGACAATCATGATAACTCATCCGCGTGGAACCAATCATTACGAGCGATCCTCCAAAAGGAACGTCTAAATCATAATAACTTCATTGATTGGTATCGAAACTTGAGAATCGTTCTCAAGCAAGAGAGACGATCATATGTTTTAGACGACCCTATCCCCGATCAACCTACTGAGGATGATGAGGAGGCCTTCAACGATTGGCTGAAGTACACTGAGGACTCCGTCCAAGTGTCTTGTCTCATGCTAGCGAGCATGACTCCGGATCTGCAAAAGGAGTATGAACATCACGGAGCTTATGACATGATAACCCAGCTGAAGGAAACGTTCCAACAGCAAGCAAGGGTTGAGCGCTTCGAAACGGCTCGAGCACTCCATGCATGTCGTATGCACGATAACCAATCTGTTTCATCTTATGTACTTAAGATGAAAAGTCATATTGACCGGCTCGAGAGGCTTAATTGTCCCGTCTCGAAGGAATTGGCCACGGATTTGATCCTCAATGGCCTTACCAAGAAGTTCGAGACATTTGTGTTGAATTACAACATGAATGCATGGGACAAGAGCATTGGTGAGCTTCACTCAATGCTTAAAACGGCCGAGGCGGCCATGGGTAAAAGGGTTTTACCCGTTCTCACCATCAATAAAGGTGTGAACAAGAAAAGGCCTCATCCCGCACCCAAGGCAAAGGTTGCCAAGGGTAAAGGACCCGTATGGGGAAAAGGGAAAGGAGTGGTAAGGGTGCCACCCAAACCACAAGAGAAGAAGCAAAAGGTTGCTACTAATGACCCATGCTTCAAGTGTGGGGAGATTGGACATTGGGCAAGGAATTGTCCTGTCCATCTCCAAGAGTTGAAAGCCAAGAGGGATGCCGGGCAGACCTCAGGTACAATATACATGATTCATATTGATCTTAATGTTACATCTTCTAACACATGGGTATTAGATACCGGATGTGGAACTCATATTTGCAATTTGTTGCAGGGGTTCACAAGAAGTAGGGACTTCAATCAAGGGGATGTTAGTCTCTTCATGGGCAATGGAACCAAAGTCCAAGTTGAAGCTCGTGGGGACTACATCCTAAAACTTCCAAGTGGCTTGGATGTTATTTTGAAGAATGTTTCATATGCTCCTAGTCTGACTAGGAACATTATTTCTATATCCCAATTAAGACTTTATGATTATGTATTATCTTTTGTTGAAAATGATATTCATGTTTCTTTAAATGATATGTTCTATTTTAAAGTTGTTCCCATTAATGGTATTTATGAATTGGTTCATGAAAATACTTTAAGTAGTTCATTGTACCAAACTAGCACCAAGAAACTCAAGTTGGATTTGAGTGATACCTATCTTTGGCATTGTCGTCTTGGTCATATAAACAAGAAAAGAATTCAAACACTACAAAAGAATGGTCTTTTAAAAACAAGTGAATGTGATTCATTTGATGTGTGTGAATCTTGTTTACAAGGAAAAATGACTAAGGCACCCTTTAGTGGGACTAACGAAAGGGCAAAAGATTTATTAAGAATCATACATTCGGATGTATGTGGTCCTTTTAAGCCAATGACTAGGAATGGTGAAAGATACTTCATTACCTTTACCGACGATTATAGTCGCTATGGGTATGTGTACTTATTAAGGCACAAAGATGAAGCTTTTGAAATGTTCAAAATCTTCAAGAATGAAGTAGAAAATCAACCCAACAAGTCGATTAAAGTTCTCCGCACCAATAGAGGAGGTGAATACCTAAGTGATGCTTTTCAAGATCATCTTAGGAGTTGTGGGATTGTCTCACAACTCACTCCACCTGGAACACCATAACATAATGGTGTGTCTGAGAGGAGGAATCGAACCTTATTGGATATGGTCCGATCTATGATGGCTAGAAGCACATTACCTCTATCATTTTGTGGTTTCGCTTTGCTCTCCGCGGCCCGTATTTTAAATATGGCCCCAACCAAAAAGGTGGAAAGGACACCTTTTGAGATATGGCATGGAAGAGTTCCATCCCTATCATACTTAAGAATCTGGGGTTGTGAGGCTTACGTTAAGACTCCCGCCCCAAACAAATTGGAAGTCCGATCCACCAAGTGTATCTTTATTGGATATCCTAGAGATTCTATGGGATATTATTTCTATGATCCATTGGAGCAAAAGGTGTTTGTTGCCAGAAAGGGTGAGTTCTTAGAAGCAAAGTTCCTTATGGAAGGAACTAGCAGTAGAACAGTGGATCTTGAGGAGGATCAAGAACCACAACCTGATGCACGTTTGGTTGAAACTAGCACTCAACATGAGGATGTTGAGGATGATCAAATGGTTGATCAATACACACAAAACGTTCGCAGAAGTGCTAGAACTAGTAATCCACCTGAAAGATACGTATTTTTCATGGATGGATGCTATGTGGTAGATTCAGATGAACCAACCACATACCATGATGCAATGTCCAATTTGGATTGTGACAAATGGCTTGAGGCCATGAACGTTGAGATGCAATCCATGTATGACAATCAAGTTTGGGAACTTGTTGTACCACCTCTTAACTCCAAGATAGTTGGAAGTAAGTGGGTTTTCAAGAAGAAAACCGATATGCATGGAAACTTGGATACTTATAAAGCTAGACTTGTAGCAAAGGGTTTCACTCAAACTCAAGGGGTTGATTATGATGAAACTTTCTCACCTGTTACGATGCTAAAGTCTATAAGGATATTGTTTGCCATAGCTGCTCATTATCATTATGAGATTTGGCAAATGGATGTCAAAACGGCTTTCCTAAATGGATATCTTGAGGAAGATGTCTATATGGTTCAGCCTGAAGGTTTTGTCGATCCAAAACATCCTAATAAAGTATGCAAGTTAAAGAAATCAATCTATGGATTGAATCAAGCATCGAGAAGCTGGAATCATCGTTTTGATGAGGAGGTAAAGGAATCTGGCTTCATCAAAAATGCTGATGAGGTTTGTGTGTATAAGAAGGCTAGTGGGACCACAATAACTTTCCTAGTATTGTATGTTGATGACATACTACTATTTGGAAATGACATTCCAACCTTGGAAGGTGTAAAAACCTGGCTTGGAAGTTGTTTTTCCATTAAGGATCTTGGAGAAGCCGCCTATATTCTGGGAATAAAGATCTATAGGGATAGATCAAGGCGGTTGATTGGTTTGAATCAAAGTGTATACATTGATTAGATCTTGAAAAGGTTCAAGATGGAGAACTCTAAGAAAGGTACCGTACCTATTCAAAGAGGAACGATATTGAGTCCGACTCAATGTCCTAGCTCAAAGGATGAGCAAGATAAAATGAAGGCAGTCCCATACGCATCTGCTATTGGATCCATCATGTATGCAATGATATGCACTCGACCGGACGTGTCATGCGCCTTAAGCATGACAAGTCGTTACCAGCAAAATCCTGGAAACAGTCATTGGATGGCTGTTAAGAACATACTTAAGTACCTAAGGAGGACAAGAGATATGTTCCTAATCTACGGATCTGGTGATGAGGAACTCGTTGTAAAAGGTTACACGGATGCGAGTTTCCAAACCTATCGTGATGATTCTCGGTCACAATCGGGATATATTTTCATTCTGAATGGAGGAGTGGTCTCATGGAAGAGCTCCAAACAGGATGTGGTGGCTCTATCAACTACAGAATCAGAATACGTCGCCGCCTCATTGGCAGCTCAAGAACCTGCATGGTTGAAGAAATTCATTGCCGATTTGGGGGTTGTCCCTTCCATTCAGGACCCCCTGGAGATCTTTTGTGATAACGAGGGTGCGATTGCTCAAATCAAGGAACCTCGTGCTCATCAAAAGACTAGGTACATTGAACTTCAGTCGCACGACTGAAGGGGGCGATTTACTTAACCGCACGACTGAACCATGCGAATGAGACTCAATCGCACGACTGGTGTAACCGCATAAGAGTACATGCGCATAAGTCCAGTCGCACACTCAGTCGTACGCATGAGGTCATTCGCACGTCTGAACCTCAATCGCACTGTTCAGTCGCACGACTGTCTTCAGTCGCATAACCTCAATCGCATGACAGAGACATTCTATTCAAAGTCTAAGTGTTTCATCTTGCTTTTAGCCAACGATACTAATGTTTATATTGTTATGTGTTATAGATGGCGAGTCGATGGAACATGAGCACCAAGCATAACATATGTGCTCATCTGGATTTGACATCCAGGAACGCAGCTGACTTTGCAGGCATCATTACGTTTCTGTTGAGATCCAGGATCGCTCATGCTATCTCTACACCATGCACTCCGTATAGATCAGTGCAGCAGGCCTTCTGGGAAGGCGCGACTGTTGATAGATCCTCTGAGCCTCATTGTATCAGGAGTACGATCTTTGGTGAGGCTATTACCGTATCAGAGGAAGATTTGAGGATTGTTCTACAGTTAGGGGATGATGCTGATTGTCCTACCCGTCTACACCCCCTCACTGTCAGAGGATGCTTTATGAGAGCCAAGTACTCTGGGGACATCAATGCGGGGGTACTCAACAAGAGTAACCTCTGTCCCCAGTTCAAGTATCTTGCGAATGTTCTGCTGAAGTGCATAGCGTCAAGGAAGGGAGGATTTGATGAGCTGTCGGATCAGATCCAGAACGCTTATGCAGCACTGGTGCTGAACCACCCGTTCAGCTTCTCCAAAATGATCTTCACCTACCTGGTGGAGAACATTGAGGGGAAAGGGAAGGAAGGCTTCTGTATGTATCCGAGGTTTATACAGATGATTATTGATCAGAAGCTTCCCTTCCTGCCAAAGGAGAAGGAGGATGCTGTAGTGCTAGAGGTCATGGATGACACTACGCTAGTCCGGATGAAGGTATACAGGGGGAAGCAGGTGAAACCCCCTGTCAGGAGGTTGTTTGGACATCTGGCCCGTGCTGACTATGTGGCGCCAGCCAAGAGAAAGTGGCGCCACGATGACAGTGATTCAGATGTCGAGCATATTGCTATACCAGAGACTGACTCAGATGATGATGATAGCGGGGACGCCGGGGATGATATGCCTGCTCCACCTAGAGGCACTGATTCAGACGTTATTCCCCCGGGGTCCGCCACTGCCGGAGAGGTTGCTGAGATGGCCGGTTTCCATCAGGAGTTTGTAGCTGGTGATCAAGAAGAGGAGGAGTCAGATGAGGAGCCCCTCACTAGGACTGTGGGAAGCAAAGTTGTTCCCACAGACCACGGGCTTAGGGTGGTTGGTGAACACCCTCGGGACTCCTCAGAGAGAGAGACTGACCCGAACTATGTTCCGGGTTCAGTGGGCAGAGCTGCAGGGGAAGCATCCACTTCCACCGGGACTAGGAGGAAGCGGATGGCTCAACCCCATGGATTGAAGAAGAAGAAGCGTCGCCTGACCTTCGTCACCACTGCTGCCACTACTTCCACTACCACAGCCACCACCTTACCTACCACCACTGTATCCTTCCCATCCACCACCAGACCATTCACACCTACATCACCAGCACCAGCCTACCGACCCATATTCACCACTGCCACTGCCACCACCACCACACATCATGCTGGACCCTCAGCCCAACCACCACATGTTTATGGATCTACTCTACCTCACATCGGGGTAGAGGAGCAGCTCTCAGCGCTTAACCGTATGGTGATGCGCCTGCTCGCTGCAGATGAGGAGAAGGCGGCGCAGATCCGCCAGCTGACCGACCTGACTGCTGCCCAGTCTCAGCAGATGGCAGAGCAGGCCCGGGTGATAGACCAGCAGAACCAGCTAATCGATGCTCAGAGAGTCGAGGTGTCCCAACTCCAGGACCAGCAGGCCCAGTCCGTCAAACGTATAGAGGAGTTGGAGACGACCAACAAGACGATTATGCTGAGGTTAAAGGGGTCGAAGGATGAGCCCTTGAAGCTAAAGGAGGGTGACGGGGATGATGGAGATGGTGATGATGAAGATGATGATGATGATGAGGAAGATGATGATGATGAGGAAGAGACTGAGGAAGACAGGACAGAAGGTAGAGATGATGATGACAAAGCAGAAGGAGGGGATGCAGCTGCATCGGCCTCTGCTTCTGGTCAAGAACGAAGATCTAAGCATCGACAGGACCAGTCATTCACCACTTCTGCTCCTCTGAGCGACACGCCCATGATTCAAGACAAAAGTACAGATTAGATGTCTTATGTATTTATTTATTTTGTATTTGAATCATGTAATGAAAAACAAGTGTGTTGAATGTTTATATATTAAGTTGATATAATTCTGTTTGATTAATTACTAATGGTTTATGTGTTGAATGTTTATATCAAACAGATCCAAACTTTCAAAGGGATGAGTTTGACTTTGCTCCCCTTCAAATGGTCAAGACTCAATTAACCATGATTCTTGATCTACAAGGGATTGTAAGAAGGTCTGTGAGTTATACCCCTGAAGAAGGGGAAATAATTCATGACCTATCTGATAAGCAACTGGCAGAGATGTTCAGGCTCAATCCTGATGAAATAGTCAAGGATGCTCCAACAGTTGATTCAACCAGTGATGAAGAACTAAATGACGTTGATGAAGTTGAGGTTGAATATATTACTGCAGAAGAGTACCCTTAGTATGCTGACACCGAGGGTAATGTGGTCCCCAATCTGGGTGAGTCCCTAGTCAGTGATACGTTTGAGGTACTAGACAAGATGGAGCAGGAAACCGAAAAGACTGAAGGAACAGCCCAAGCCTCCAATGATGACGTAGATATTCGCAAGGCTGAGTGGGCTGCCTGTTTTGAAGAAGTAAGAGCCCAGCGTGCTGCACCAAAGAAAGATGCCTACACCAAGCTCTACAGAGTCAAGAAACACCATAAGGTGTCAGGCAGGATTATTGCATGGGCTTATTTTGATGACCTTAACGCGTATGCTGTTAAGATGGAGCAGGGCATAGAGTACTTCAGGTTCCCACATGATATGAAGACTCTACCTGGTTTTGAGCTCAACCAGCTGGCTAAGCTAAAGCTGCTGTATGCTGACCCAAGAAAGATGTCAGGCTGGTTTGAGGCTGCTCTGAAGAAGGAGTACCACACCAGATGGGTTAACTTCAGACCACAACAGCCTACGAGGTATATAAGAAGGTCTGAGGTTGACGCCATTACTGGCAAGCCCAAGATTGTACTGAAGTGGAGTCCTCCGCGCACTATGTCGAGAATCCCTCTCAGGGAAATGCCACAGGACTTCACTCCACACTTCAAATGGTGGTACTATGATTGGAGAACTGCTGAAGCTGTCATAGTTCTGAATAAAGAGGGACAAATGGATACTATCAGGGTATTCGACCCGATGTGGCTAACCAACTTGTCTGCTAATGATGTCTATACATTATACAAGTGGCCACTATTCTATGACACACAAGACATTGTACAAGCCCTCCAGTTCCAAAACGTTATACGACTTTGCTTTGCGTTTGAGATTCACGCAGGAGTCACTAAAGAGGAGAAGTACAAGAAGTATAAGGAGGTGATGCAGAAGACAAGAGATTAGATAGATCTAGGTCCAAGGGTATGTCCCTAGATCATGAGTTGTAATGTAATAAATCTTGTCTGTCTGATTATGATGTAATAGTATCGATTAATGAAATGATATGAATTGGTTGTTATTTGTGATGTTTAATATTTCATTAATGAGTCGTGATTGAATTGATTGGGTTTATGATTGTTTGAATGATTCCACATTATGTTATATTAATTAAAACATTCAAACGTAACTTAATGAAGTTCTCATGCGAATGGACCACACGCATGAATAACTTCATACGATTGACTCAATCGTACGACTGAACCAGGAGACTGGATCAGTCGTATGATTGACACATAAGATTGACTCAATCGCACGACTGAACACTCAGTCATGCGGATGAATCAACCGCATGGTTCAATCGCTCGACTGAACCATACTTGTGGCCCAGTCGCACGATTGAACAATACTAACCTATAAATAGACCCAATTCGTGGAAAAACGTAAGCATTGATCCCATTACGATTCCAGACGTACCCTAGCCGTCCAGAAGCCTCCCAAATCGTTCTCCAAGTTCACAGAACACTTCAGATCGATTCCTAATCGATTTCTGACGTTGGATTCAATTCTTGATTGATTCTTCGTGTGTTCTCACTGATTGGATCGCCAATCAAATAGGATTTCGCACTATTTGAGTTGGTTTAACACGCTAATCACTAGGTATTTCGTTCAAATACCAGGTCCTAACACATATATCCTCCACTGTCTACATACCAGATGCTTCTTTGGCATGCTGAAGAACCCTGCATTTTGCACAAGAAATTAGTTAGCCTTTGAGACCCAAACCATTTTGGTTTTGGGTCTGTTTTCATTAATAGATTTTAGACTAACTGATTTTTCATGATTGACAGCCTTTGAAGGTGGAGATGGTGCTGAAAAGGATTCCTTTGATTTTGGCTTAGTTTTCCTTTTCAGTGGTTTAATCACAGATACATCTAATTGGTTAACTCTCCCCAACAGATGTTGAACCATCATAACAAGTTGTGTCTGATTGATTGTCAAAGCCTTCAGCTCAGCTGACACATCAGTACTTGTTTTTTATTTGTTCTTGTGACTCACCAAATCCTCCTTTTTGAAAGACACAGACTTAGTCTTGAGTTTTGATATTCCATGAGGAATATTCTCAGCTGTTTTGTGATAAACCCCTTCCTTCTTTTTAGCTTTTTGGAAAAATTTTGGGTTATCAGATTGAGATGTTTGTGGTACAAACTTGGTTTGAAATTCATCTTTCATTTTATTCATTTTCTTTTTAATGATTTTATCTTTGTTGAATTTTAAACCCTTGTTATACCAACATTCATCAGTGAGATGATTAAATAGACCAAATATTTCACATGGCTTTTTCTTCATCTTTTGTTGATCAACTGCTGAAGATGATGAAACTACTGAAGATGTGTTCTTCAGTACTTTCTTTCTCTCAGTACTTGTGGTAGTACTGAAGGATTTGTAACAACTGAAGATTAGTTCTTCAGAAGTTTTCTATCAGTATTTTTGGATTTGCTGATAGACTTTTCAGCAATTGTCAAACCATGCTTGTTTTCATTTGGTTTGAAATGCTCTTCATGTGTTGTGACTTGCCCTTGAATACTTTATGGGACAACACCTGAATTGCTCAGTTTCTCTTTGATCATGTGTTTAGAAGTAGTGAGACCATCAGCAAATTGATTAGCTGAGGTAATAACACTGACTTCATCCTCTGATTTTGAATTATCACTTGAGGATGAGACACATGATGATGTGGTTTGGGAATTGCTTGCACCTTCAGATTTTACTTCTAGCTTGGGAGTAAAATCTGTAGGAGGTATAGTGTGATTATACCCAATCCCAAACTTCACATTTGAAGCTGTTTGCTTGCTGAGAAGCATTTCAAACCCCTTGCATGATGTTACCCAACGTTCACAATTAACTTGAGTAGCTGCAAGTGTTTCTTTGAGATTCTTATGCTTCTCTAAAATGACCTCTACCTTTTGTCTTTTCATCAGTGATTTGGCATTTTAATTTATAAATCTCCTCATCTTTTTCTTTTAAAACAGACTCAAACTCAGCTTTTCTTTTGGAAATCACTTTCTTTAGGTCAAGATTTTGATTAATTAAGGCTACATTTGCTTCCCTAATTGAAACAAAAGCAGCTATGCATGACTCAGCACATAACTTGGCCTTAGCCTCAGAAGATACCTGTGGTACCTGTGATGATGAAGTATTTCCATCAGTAGACTCCAGGGCCATAAGAGCAAGATTTCCAAAAGGATTTTCACCACCGTGTTGACCAGCACCAGAGAACAATTGTTCAGAATAACCAGAAATATCATCTGGTAAGCTGCTCCAGTCAACAACCTCAGGTGTGAAGAAGCTTTGATGTGTTTGAGATTGAGATTGTTGATTTGATTGAGATGGTTGAGGATCAGGTAGGGCATGTGGTTGTTGAGCCATGGGTACAGGAACCTGACTAGACTGAGGCATGTAAAAACATGGATAAGGATATGGCATTGGACCATGAGGAACAAAAAATGCAGGAGATGATTGAATTTGTGAATGATGATCAGAACTGGTAGAATGTTGCCCTTTGGTTTGTGAGCTATTGCTTGGAAAAGTCACAAAGGGTGCAGATGAGTTAGATCCAGATGATCTACACTCTCTTGCAAAATGTCCAAGTCTATGGCACTTGTGACATTTCAACTTGCTCTTATCAAAACCAACTTTGGTTTTTCCAGAGAGACCAGGGAATTTTCTACCTGTCCTTTTGTAAAACTTTTGAGATCTGATATTGATTAATGTCATTTGGCTCAAAATATCCATCTCTTCCAGATAATCATCAGCAATTCCTTTCAAATCATCCATCAAAAAGCACAAATTATCAATACTAGACCCTGAATTACCATCAACACTAACAAAAGCATGATCTCCACTGTTTGAAGAGAAATCTATATGCTCATCATAAGAACTTTTGATGCAGCATATTCTGACTCATGACCAACCAGAGCAGTATTTCCTGGTACAAAGTCATCAGTGAGCTTCCCAGATGAAGCCAGTTTCCTTTTCTGTTCTATCTCTCTTTCAAACGTTAATAGTTTCCCATGAAGTTGGGTAAGAGATAGAGTGTCCAGATTTGCACTGGAGCGTAGGACAATAGTATATGTGTCCCATCTCTCAGGCAGGGATCTGAGGAATCTGTTGTTCATCTGACCGTTTGTATATTCATGTTGAACCATTTTTAGCTCAGATATCAAACAAAAAGGAAAATCGCTCAAACTGTTGAGTCAGTGACTCACCCTTTCTATGAGAGAATGTCTCATATTGCTGGGCAAGGATCTCTCTATTGTTTGCTAAGACCTCATCAGTTCCTCCAAATTGTTCTTTCAAAGCAACCAGAGATCATGAGCAGTTTCATGATGCATAAGTCCAGAGTAGATTCATTAGGCAGTGCCATGGCCAGAATTCCATGGGCTTTAGCATCAATTTCAAAACAGTTTCAGATCCTCATCTGAATATTGCTCCTTCTTCTTCGAAACCATCTCATTGGTTTCCGGATTACTCACCATAGGCTTATATGGTCCATGAACTATAACTTCCAACAACCTGAACTGTTAACAGACAGGTGATGGAGCATTCGGCGTTGCATATGTTATACTCACTCCTCACAGCATCGGAGGCTTTGTTGAGGAGCCAGTATTGTGAGGATCATTAATTGATGTAGTCATTTCACCAATTCAAACAAATTCAATGAAATTTTAATAAGTCTAGCTCAAAACTCAACAACACAATTTGAAACAAGTCGAATCTCAAATTAATTGACCGGAAGCAACAGAAAATCAAACTCTATAACCAATTCTTGCAAATTTGCTAATTCGATCAAACTTAGATATCAAAAGAGCAGTTTCAATTATCAATTGTTAAATCGATCAATAATTAACTAGCTCTGATACCATTTGATAGGATCGGATCTAGTTTGATCAATTAGAATAGAATTTGCAGCGGAATATATCACAAATTAGACCAAATTTAAGCAAGAATAATATGAATATTTAAAACACACAAATGATGATTATAGAGAGAGGATTTTCTGCAAATGGAAGATTTTCATTCACGCAAAAGCTTCGGTTACAAAACAATTAAGTCAACATTCCTTTTATAAAGGAATGTGACGTCAGCTGATGTCATTTGATAGTGACATCTAACTGATTTATACAAACTACTGAAAGTAAACTAATCTACTGAAGATGTCCACAACAGCTGAGGACACCTTCACAAAAAGCTAAGTATAAACTATAATTACAACTACTGAAGATATAACATCTGAAGTGTAAGAACTTCAGATGTTTTACAATAATAAAACTACTGAAAAGTAAACCATCACACTTTTGAAAAGAACTACTTCAGCTGTTTGTGACAACTTTTGAGAACTTGGTCTTCAGACTTTGTCTTCAGCTATTGTCTTCAGACTTTGTCTTCAGCTATGTCTTCAGACTTTGTCTTCAGCAAATGTAGATCACTTTAGTTGTTATGATGTCTGTGGGACTTAAAGGTTTTTCTGATCTGGCTCATTGGTTCTTTTGGTCCAACAGAATTACTGAAGAGTTCAGCCTAAGAAGGAGACAAAGGCAATCAGGTAATGTCATTGGTCAACTGGATGCTGAGGCAGACCCTGAGATTAGCTTCAAAGGGAAAACCTTGGCTGAAGGCCCAGTGATAGAGCCTGAGAGCCCTGTCACACAACAACTGCTTCAGAAATTCATTCCCTCGGTGAAACACCTGCTGGTGAAGGTGTCTCACAACCTCTCTCTGGCCAGAGCATGGATGCTACACCAAGCAATGAAGGCCAAACCTCTATCCATCCCGAGTCACAAAGGTTTGTGGGTGACAAAGGAAAAAGGATTTTGACTCCTGAGGAAATTGAGGAGGAGGAGAGAGAGAGAGAGAAGAGGAAGCTAAGGGGAGAAAGTTCCTCTGGGTCTTCAGGTTTTATGCAAGCTGCAATCAGAGCTGCCCCCAACCAAACACTCAAGATGATGAGTCGAGGGCAGTCAGGATTACTTACCTGCAGACCAGGAACTATGACATAGATGAGATTATATCTCTCCTCTTAGAGCAATTAAATGAACTAGCTGACATGGAAGTGTCAAGATAGATGAAAGAAAAAGAGGATGCAAGGCTACTTCTTCAATTCAAAGAAGAGAAGAGACAGAAAAGACTATACTAGCATGCTCCTACTCTCTCCCCAGTTCAAGAAAGCCCTATGCAAGAGACTATGGCATCTACACAAGAACCTCAGGTAGACAAACAAACAGACAGACAAAACATGATCAACTACCTGAGTGCCACAGGATTCTACCAGCCATCTGCACTTCTTCCCTTTTCCATTGAGTACATTGAGTTTGAGTATCTCAAACAGCTTGAACTTCAAGTGCTCAAAGAACAAAAAGCTACAAAGAGAAAGATGAGTGGAGGCTGCATAGTCAAGAGCCATCATCCAAAAGAGTATGAAGAAGTCTGCTCACAAACAAAGGATGATGAGCTTCTTGAAGGTGTATGGATTCTCCGGAAGGAGACTTGGCCCTATGTCTCTATCCACAATGGATGAGCATATCAGGGTAATCAAGCAGAAGATCAAGAGTGGAGAGCTGATTGACTTATACTATCCTCCAAGTCAAATCCCACCTGAAGTGGAGGTTAAGGTTGAACAACCTAAGACAAGACAACCCGGACCTCCTGCTGATCCTCAACAAGCTTCATCTTCTGATCCACAGCAGGGTCAAACTCCCTCTCCTTCTAAACCTGTGAGGGAGGAACACCCAACTGAGAAAGACAAGGATGATCAACAAGGTGCTGCAGACCTCTCTTTTCAGTTAAAGCCTTCTAAGAGGAAGAAGAGGATGGCTTCTAAACCAAAGTCTAAGAAGAATAAGCCTGAATCATCTACCTCTATACCTCAGGTTGAGTCAGATCAACCTAAGGAAGTGCATGAAGAGGTAGCCCAATCAACTCCAATTCAAGTGGCTCCTCTTGTAGCTGAGACACCCATCTTATCCTGGACCTTCTCTACTAATCCAGAAAGATGGCATGTGATCAGAGATCAAGGTGTTGAGAATGTCTATACATGGAAAGACATAATCAACTTACCTCTGCTTGATCTCTTTGAGATGAGAAGATACTATGAGAGTCTGAATGATCCTGACCATCTAATGAAGAAGGGTATGGTCATCATTGTGCTGAAGACTACAAACATCTAAAGATCTTCTAAATGTTTTGGTAGCATCAGCCTAGGGGGAGTTTGTAACGATTCCTATAAGTCTGATGCAGCCAAAACATCCAAAGTCTCTCTGCAAGCATGCATTAAAGAACTGAAGTAGAAATGCTTGGGAAGTTTTATACCATGCACTAGAAACATTCTAAGTATAAATTCTTCCGAAGCCAAGACCAATATCTTCCGAAGCCAAAAGTGAAGTCATCCGAAGCTTCAAAGACAAAGTCTTCCGAAGCCAATTAATGAAGACAGATTTCTTCCGAAGACTTTTAGAGATATGCCTTAATCTGATGTACTTTACCATAAAGCTGGACCACCTTTCCGCTGCAACTCTGTAAAGTCACCAACTTACATGAGTTGGTGAAAGGTCCATGCTTTTGGTAACTGTACATTGAGGTCTTGAGTCCATGCTTTCTGCTTTATGTATTTTTATTCTTTTTGTAATATATTATGATGTGAGCTATGGCATGTCATAGTCACAAGTCAAAAGGCAGATATGCCTTTTGATTCTACAATTGATTTTGTTTGTGTCTAGTTAATTATATCCAGCTGGCTTTCAAAGTATAGTCGGCTGTAGGTTGTAGTATAAGTATTCCATGTTCTTGTATCTTTCTTTATGCTTTGTAACACTTGTAATAGAACTGAGAAAGCAATATAGTGCATCCTTGAAACCCAATATCTTGTGTTCTCTTGTTCTGTCTCTTACTCATTACTTGTGTTCTTAGTATCATACTTGTGTTTAATCCAGTTTACTCTTGATTAAAGTTTGGTTAATCTCCTCTTTGTGTTGTTGTGTTGTAAGTGACCACCCTTCACCGGTCCTGCAGTTCTTCTAGAGAGAAACCCCTGGAGGTTAGGAAAATATCCTTTCCCTCCTGAGCTGCTGATCAGCTTCTCTTTCTTTCCTCTCCCTTTCTTCCTCTAAGGCCAACCTTGTTGCTTCTTCTCTTTGCTGTTTTTACAGCAAAGTTGGCTTTTCCAGCTCAACTAATCCTCTCGTGGTAGCAGGAGTACATCTTCACTCACAGCTCCTAGATTGACAGGCTTGTCAATGATTTCCACCCTTCTTCCATTGTTGACCGCCTCCTGGTTGGCTGTGGCTGCTTTGCTACTGGCAGCTAGCAGTTTTCTAGTTAGAAGTCTACCTTTTCTTTTGAGTTTTTCTAACCTTTCTTCCTCCTAAAGCTCTTCCTTAGTCATCTTCCTCTTTCCTTTGATGTCTTCGGAAGTGCTAGACTTTGGGGGTTCTTGGATGGAAGGTTCAAGTTGAGTAGTGGAAATGGGAGCTGGAGTTAATGCTGATGTTTGAGCTAGGGGTTGGGTGAGAAAATCCTCCCTATTAACCTCAGATGCAAGTTCTAGGAGATTGCATGTGTGACTATTAGATCATCGGATACGGAAAATAGTCCTTCCGCAGCTGCAATCTCAGCTTCGGAAGATTGAAATTGTTCTTCCAAGCTTTGACTTGTGCTTCGGAAGTCTGTGAGAATGCACTATCTATCCCAACTGTCTCAGTTGCTGGGCCATGAGTCCTTGTTTCCCCTTTGAAGTTAATCTCAGGTTCTACTTGGACCTTAGGTTGACCAACTTCCTCAATAGTGGTAGAAGGTGCATTTAACCTCTGAAGCTCTTGAGCTCCGAAGTAAATCATAGACAGGACAGGACTTGGCTGTTCAATGAGAGATTCCACCAGGAACTTGTTGAAGAACCTGTTGAGATCTGGAGCATCCTTTGATCCACTTGAATTACAACTGGAGGAGGCTCAGGAAAAACTGAAGCTTGTTGCATATGGGATTTTGAACTTAAGGAAGTGAGAGCTTGACTTTGTGGTTCTTCTTGTCTTTGGCTTTGTCCCTGAACACTCTCCCCCTTTTTGGTAGCATCATCTTGAGAGCTTGATGAGCTAGAGGAAGAGGTCAATGAGACCTGAATTGGTACGTGCCTAACACACCTCTCAATCTGTTTCTCAGCTAGTTTGGCCTTGAGATTTTCAATCTCAAATTGCGGAGTGGCAGACCTATCCTCTAAAGTCCTAACCTTAGATTAAAGGTTTGAGACTTTAGAAAGTAGGTCTTCAATGGTGAGTTGCAGTCTTCCCTCATCTTCTTTTGAAGAATCACGGGGAGATGAGGTAACATACCTAGTATGTTAATCTCACCACCAGATGTGGTTTCTTGGCGCCCTGGTTTCCCTTGCTCAATGATGTCTCTTTCAGAGTCATCAAAGGGCATGGTTACCGTAGATTCAGTCACAGTAATGTTACCACTGTCTTGAGGGTCCATTGAGGCTCCTTTAGTAGTGTCAGCTGAATCTACAAGCGTCCCCTCCACATCAGTGGGACTCACCTCAGTAAAGGCTTGCTGATGTGGGCTAGAGATAAATCTCTATGGGCTCTGTTGATCATTGAGAGGGTGTTGTGGATCAACTTCCTTGCCCTGAAGAGACATAATCTCTTCATCAGCTCCTATTAGTAGGTCAGTAAAGGATATAGAAATGAAGCCTAAGACCCGGGACTTTGATCAATGTCCAAAGGCATTGAGCCTATGGTGGGGCTGTCCTTTTTTGGCTGCTCAGGGGAGTATAAGGACTCTCCCTGAGGGTTTTCAGCTTGGGTTTCGAGCTCATGGGTCTGAGACTGAGGAGACTCAAAACATATTGAGGTCAATTGTGAAGGATGGTTGGACCTCAGGCTGAGTGGGAGCCCATTGTTTCACTCTAGCCTTTTTGGATAGAACAGGAGGAGCTTGTTCAATCAGAGAAGATTGAACAAGGGTTTGTTTGGGGCGTCTTTGATAAGTGATGGTGATGGGATGAGAAGGTAGATTTGGCAATGTGAGGGTAGTTGCTGGTGTGGGTTCATCACCTGTGGGGTTAACAGGAATGTCACCAGGAGCCATTAGCTCAGTCATACCTAGAAGAAGTGCAGTATATCTTCCGATGAAGTTGGTGGACACTCTCTTCAATGTCTTGGATGGTCGGCCTCATTTGAGGAACAATCAGAGAAGCTGCACAGACAAGCTTACTCTGGTCTAGCTCACAATTGATTATGTGCTGAAGAAACCTGGGGACATGAAGAATGTGTCCCGTTGAAGGTTTCCCATAAGATTGGTCAACACAAATCTTGAGTAGTTAAAGCGGAGGATTCTCACCAAACCATGAACTAGGCACCTAAGTTCATATGGGATTTGATCCCATCTCCCAGATTTGTTGGACAAGCAATGAAGAACTACATGTAGCAGGAACTTCTAGTTGTAAGAGAAGTTAAACTTGTAAATGGTTGACCTGTTCACATCTCACCCATATCCATTTGGATATAAGTGTTGTCCAAATCTTCCTTGGGGAACTCTGTAAGAGCACCCTCATCATGAAGCTCGAGATGCTCCGTGATTAGTTGTTAAAATGACCAACTCCTGCCATAGATGCTCGATCTTATGACACGAACCCCATTTAAGGTTTCAATCTGACCATTTGCCTAAATTCAGACATATGTGTAGGATTCTATGTGCCCAAGACACTTAGAATATTGATGTGGTTAGTACGTTATGATCCAAGTCGGTTTATACCCAATAACAAGCTTTGCAATCACCGACAATTATTCAATTGATAATATGATCATACAATTAAATAATAACACCAAATTTAGAAAATGGGTTTTCTAAATAAGTTGCATATGAGATTAAACAATTTATATGGATATTTTGTTTATTGATATTGTTTGTAATGTTATTTAAGTTATTTAAATACATCAAATAATTAGTGAGTGTGTATGTGTTATTCTAATAAAAGGTTTATTGAATGAACAACTTTTAAAAATGACTTGTTAATGTGTTATATTTCATTTAGATTTTGGGGGGAAAACCCCATGATTATAAAAGTCACGGCCGCCCCTAAGGGGTCCTTTGGCCTTCTTTTACTTGTCTTGGAAAAACTCATTTGACACACTCATTCACTCCATCTCATTTCTCTCTCACACTTGCAATAGAAACAACACAAGAAAAAGGGTTTTATTGTTCTTGTTGAAGAGACTCGGCTGAAAGGATTTTCAGGAGAGTTACCCTCGTTTTGGTGTTCAATCCTAGCATCTAAGGTGTTTAGTTTTTTTGTGATAGTGCTTGGGTATACTAGCTTGAGGGGTCCTTCCTTGGAGCCTTGGCCGAATTTCTAGCATCTAATCACCCTACTTTGGTCGACATTTCAGCTGGAGAAAGGTAGTTAATCACAGCTTTATGTAGCTGTGATTTTATGTACACTTTCATTATGTTCATAGCTTTTTTATTCACATAAAGATCCCCTTTGTTCTTGGGTTTTCTTACACTTTAAAACATCAAATAGAACATGATATTTTCAAGCTTACAAACAATGTAATAATGTTAAACTTCCGCTGCGTTTTACAAAGTTTAAGTGGTTAAACTATGTCTTGTGTTCAAACAAACCCTTCAATGGCATCTAGAGCCGGTTATGTGGATGGCATGCTTGTTTGTATCCTTTAAAAATTTGTTTTATGGGATTTTATAACCCTTTTAAGGTCTGAAATGTTCTTGTATGTTGAATCCCCAAGCTTTCAAGGTTATATTACACATGCTTGTGATTAAACCTTGAAAGATATGTATGTTGATATGTTGTGTTGTTTGGACAACATCTAAACCCGAAATTTTCAGTTTATGTTGGCTGAAAATTCGTGGGTTTTGAGGGGATTCATAGTTATGTTTTGGTTGATATGATGTATGTTCATATTGGTGCATAACCTAGCTTAGACCTTGTGTTGTTTTGGTTTGGATTGAATGTATTTATTTGATTGTATTCATTCAATGGGGTTGTATATTAATTTGTGCTTTGTTTAAAATGTATTTTGTCTGTTTATTCATTGGGATGTTAATAGATTAAGAGTAATTTCTTTTACTAGAAAATATGTATTAGGATATATATTTTGTAAAAGAAGATGCTCGGGAAGGAAGCACAAGAAGAAGACACAAAGAAGGACTTGAAGCATATGGATGCAAGTTCAAGTGGGAGTCTATGTTGATCTCATTTTTGTGTTATATTCAACCCTTAAGAAAGACCAAATGACCACACTTGTGATGGCAAACAAGTGTGGTCACAATAGTAGCTATGGTTATGCACATTATGGTTGTTTATATTATGCTTGTTTGATTGTGTTTTTTTTATGAATGATTGTATGATATTTGGATATGATAAACAATCTCAATAAAAATGATCTTAACAAGCTAATATAAAATGGTTCTTAATCATTAAGTGTTAATAAATGATTATTAAAAGGATTAATGATTTTATAATAAAATGGGTTTTATTAAAAGAACCATAGGGTATCTTGTATTTGAAAGCATGCAAATACAAGTACATAGAGTTTTCTAACTAGATTTATGAAATCTCTAAACTTTTGACAAACAAGTTTAACACCATCCTTTTGCACAACACTTGAGTCATTTGGAAACTCTTAATGGGATAAAGGTCACCTAACCATTTAGAGGGAACTTGTGATTTAAGGTGGGGATACCACATTGGTGGGATAAAGGTCACCTAACCACTTTTGTGGGTAAACTCACACGTGTGTGCAAGTAGGATAACTTGATTTGCAAACCATGTTAAATGGATCACCTAAATATGGTTTCCAAATGGTGTTGATGGGATTAACATGCCGACTTTACATATGATGTTTAAAGTCGATCCCATACCTCTAGAAGTTGCAAATGGTTGCAACCGTCAATCGTTGACCACCTTATTAATTTAAATCGTGGGATAAAGGTCACCTAACCACAATTTAAATGTAATGTTGGGTTCTAGATTTTAATATAAAAATGACCTTAAAAGGCATTAATTATTAAAAATAGCAATATCGAAAATACTAAATAGATCTTTGTTAAATTGTGTCGATGGCCACCAATAATGACAATCATGATAACTCATCCGCGTGGAACCAATCATTACGAGCGATCCTCCAAAAGGAACGTCTAAATCATAATAACTTCATTGATTGGTATCGAAACTTGAGAATCGTTCTCAAGCAAGAGAGACGATCATATGTTTTAGACGACCCTATCCCCGATCAACCTACTGAGGATGATGAGGAGGCCTTCAACGATTGGCTGAAGTACACTGAGGACTCCGTCCAAGTGTCTTGTCTCATGCTAGCGAGCATGACTCCGGATCTGCAAAAGGAGTATGAACATCACGGAGCTTATGACATGATAACCCAGCTGAAGGAAACGTTCCAACAGCAAGCAAGGGTTGAGCGCTTCGAAACGGTTCGAGCACTCCATGCATGTCGTATGCACGACAACCAATCTGTTTCATCTTATGTACTTAAGATGAAAAGTCATATTGACCGCCTCGAGAGGCTTAATTGTCCCGTCTCGAAGGAATTGGCCACGGATTTGATCCTCAATGGCCTTACCAAGAAGTTCGAGACATTTGTGTTGAATTACAACATGAATGCATGGGACAAGAGCATTGGTGAGCTTCACTCAATGCTTAAAACGGCCGAGGCGGCCATGGGTAAAAGGGTTTTACCCGTTCTCACCATCAATAAAGGTGGGAACAAGAAAAGGCCTCATCCCGCACCCAAGGCAAAGGTTGCCAAGGGTAAAGGACCCGTATGGGGAAAAGGGAAAGGAGTGGTAAGGGTGCCACCCAAACCACAAGAGAAGAAGCAAAAGTTTGCTACTAATGACCCATGCTTCAAGTGTGGGGAGATTGGACATTGGGCAAGGAATTGTCCTGTCCATCTCCAAGAGTTGAAAGCCAAGAGGGATGCCGGGCAGACCTCAGGTACAATATACATGATTCATATTGATCTTAATGTTACATCTTCTAACACATGGGTATTAGATACCGGATGTGGAACTCATATTTGCAATTTGTTGCAGGGGTTCACAAGAAGTAGGGACTTCAATCAAGGGGATGTTAGTCTCTTCATGGGCAATGGAACCAAAGTCCAAGTTGAAGCTCGTGGGGACTACATCCTAAAACTTCCAAGTGGCTTGGATGTTATTTTGAAGAATGTTTCATATGCTCCTAGTCTGACTAGGAACATTATTTCTATATCCCAATTAAGACTTTATGATTATGTATTATCTTTTGTTGAAAATGATATTCATGTTTCTTTAAATGATATGTTCTATTTTAAAGTTGTTCCCATTAATGGTATTTATGAATTGGTTCATGAAAATACTTTAAGTAGTTCATTGTACCAAACTAGCACCAAGAAACTCAAGTTGGATTTGAGTGATACCTATCTTTGGCATTGTCGTCTTGGTCATATAAACAAGAAAAGAATTCAAACACTACAAAAGAATGGTCTTTTAAAAACAAGTGAATGTGATTCATTTGATGTGTGTGAATCTTGTTTACAAGGAAAAATGACTAAGGCACCCTTTAGTGGGACTAACGAAAGGGCAAAAGATTTATTAGAATCATACATTCGGATGTATGTGGTCCTTTTAAGCCAATGACTAGGAATGGTGAAAGATACTTCATTACCTTTACCGACGATTATAGTCGCTATGGGTATGTGTACTTATTAAGGCACAAAGATGAAGCTTTTGAAATGTTCAAAATCTTCAAGAATGAAGTAGAAAATCAACCCAACAAGTCGATTAAAGTTCTCCGCACCAATAGAGGAGGTGAATACCTAAGTGATGCTTTTCAAGATCATCTTAGGAGTTGTGGGATTGTCTCACAACTCACTCCACCTGGAACACCATAACATAATGGTGTGTCTGAGAGGAGGAATCGAACCTTATTGGATATGGTCCGATCTATGATGGCTAGAAGCACATTACCTCTATCATTTTGTGGTTTCGCTTTGCTCTCCGCGGCCCGTATTTTAAATATGGCCCCAACCAAAAAGGTGGAAAGGACACCTTTTGAGATATGGCATGGAAGAGTTCCATCCCTATCATACTTAAGAATCTGGGGTTGTGAGGCTTACGTTAAGACTCCCGCCCCAAACAAATTGGAAGTCCGATCCACCAAGTGTATCTTTATTGGATATCCTAGAGATTCTATGGGATATTATTTCTATGATCCATTGGAGCAAAAGGTGTTTGTTGCCAGAAAGGGTGAGTTCTTAGAAGCAAAGTTCCTTATGGAAGGAACTAGCAGTAGAACAGTGGATCTTGAGGAGGATCAAGAACCACAACCTGATGCACGTTTGGTTGAAACTAGCACTCAACATGAGGATGTTGAGGATGATCAAATGGTTGATCAATACACACAAAACGTTCGCAGAAGTGCTAGAACTAGTAATCCACCTGAAAGATACGTATTTTTCATGGATGGATGCTATGTGGTAGATTCAGATGAACCAACCACATACCATGATGCAATGTCCAATTTGGATTGTGACAAATGGCTTGAGGCCATGAACGTTGAGATGCAATCCATGTATGACAATCAAGTTTGGGAACTTGTTGTACCACCTCTTAACTCCAAGATAGTTGGAAGTAAGTGGGTTTTCAAGAAGAAAACCGATATGCATGGAAACTTGGATACTTATAAAGCTAGACTTGTAGCAAAGGGTTTCACTCAAACTCAAGGGGTTGATTATGATGAAACTTTCTCACCTGTTACGATGCTAAAGTCTATAAGGATATTGTTTGCCATAGCTGCTCATTATCATTATGAGATTTGGCAAATGGATGTCAAAACGGCTTTCCTAAATGGATATCTTGAGGAAGATGTCTATATGGTTCAGCCTGAAGGTTTTGTCGATCCAAAACATCCTAATAAAGTATGCAAGTTAAAGAAATCAATCTATGGATTGAATCAAGCATCGAGAAGCTGGAATCATCGTTTTGATGAGGAGGTAAAGAAATTTGCTTCATCAAAAATGCTGATGAGGTTTGTGTGTATAAGAAGGCTAGTGGGACCACAATAACTTTCCTAGTATTGTATGTTGATGACATACTACTATTTGGAAATGACATTCCAACCTTGGAAGGTGTAAAAACCTGGCTTGGAAGTTGTTTTTCCATTAAGGATCTTGGAGAAGCCGCCTATATTCTGGGAATAAAGATCTATAGGGATAGATCAAGGCGGTTGATTGGTTTGAATCAAAGTGCATACATTGATAAGATCTTGAAAAGGTTCAAGATGGAGAACTCTAAGAAAGGTACCGTACCTATTCAAAGAGGAACGATATTGAGTCCGACTCAATGTCCTAGCTCAAAGGATGAGCAAGATAAAATGAAGGCAGTCCCATACGCATCTGCTATTGGATCCATCATGTATGCAATGATATGCACTCGACCGGACGTGTCATGCGCCTTAAGCATGACAAGTCGTTACCAGCAAAATCCTGGAAACAGTCATTGGATGGCTGTTAAGAACATACTTAAGTACCTAAGGAGGACAAGAGATATGTTCCTAATCTATGGATCTGGTGATGAGGAACTCGTTGTAAAAGGTTACACGGATGCGAGTTTCCAAACCGATCGTGATGATTCTCGGTCACAATCGGGATATATTTTCATTCTGAATGGAGGAGCGGTCTCATGGAAGAGCTCCAAACAGGATGTGGTGGCTCTATCAACTACAGAATCAGAATACGTCGCCGCCTCATTGGCAGCTCAAGAACCTGCATGGTTGAAGAAATTCATTGCCGATTTGGGGTTTGTCCCTTCCATTCAGGACCCCCTGGAGATCTTTTGTGATAACGAGGGTGCGATTGCTCAAATCAAGGAACCTCGTGCTCATCAAAAGACTAGGCACATTGAGCGGAGATTCAACTACATACGAGATGGAGTTGAAAAGGAAAGATATGTATTCGCAAAGTTCACACGGATCAGAACATTGCGGATCCTCTCACGAAGCTCCTTGAAAAGGCAAAGCATGAAGGTCATACTTGTGCCATGGGACTTCGATATTCTAGTGATTGGATTTGATCTGTAAATTTTGTATTTGGATATGTGGAACTCTTTATTATTTGAATAAAATTATTTGGTTATAATGTTTCAATTAATGTTCCAATTTAGCATGTTTAATCCATGAGTAAATTGTTTACTCTAAATGTCCGTAGTCGTTCATACTTGTGGGAACAAGTGTGAGGGTAAGATTATTATGAACTTGGATTGGTTGATATTCATAAGGATGAATATAAAGCAATGGGTTGCTACCAAGGTTCATAGATATTTGTGGGATACAAATATTGGACTAACCCGCATCTCAGATTTTACTACATGGAATCTTATTGATTGATCATAAGTAAATTTGAGTAAAGGCGAATATCATTTGGTATCCTCCAACCTGAGATACATATTTGTTTTTGATATTCACCAAGTATTATACCTTGAGCTTATTCTTTACTGTCCTGAAATAGTGGACAGTATATAAGGGTATATTCAGGTATGACACGAGGTGTTTGTGAGAAACGTATGTAGTCAAGATGGAATTTGTTCCTCTTATTCGTTGAGAGCAAGATGTCTAAGGCCTGATTAAGTTAAATCAACAAGGAATGATCATTCGTTGTCCTTGGATTTAACATGACATCTGTAACAAAAGGATAGATGATTAATTCACCTAAATCATTTCAAGTAGGATACTTGAATGGAATGATGTTATTGAATGGCTATAAGTCATGCGTATTAAGGGTAGTAAACCGTTGTTAGGTGGTATTTACTGCTTGCATCAATCTTCTATGAATCTTGGGCAAGTGGGAGATTGTAGGATTCTATGTGCCCAAGACACTTAGAATATTGATGTGGTTAGTACGTTATGATCCAAGTCGGGTTATACCCAATAACAAGCTTTGCATCACCGACAATTATTCAATTGATGATATGATCATACAATTAAATAATAACACCAAATTTAGAAAATGGGTTTTCTAAATAAGTTGCATATGAGATTAAACAATTTATATGGATATTTTGTTTATTGATATTGTTTGTGATGTTATTTAAGTTATTTAAATAACATCAAATAATTAGTGAGTGTGTATGTGTTATTCTAATAAAAGGTTTATTGAATGAACAACTTTTAAAAATGACTTGTTAATGTGTTATATTTCATTTAGATTTGGGGGAAACCCCATGATTTAAAAGTCACGGCCTCCCCTAAGGGGTCCTTTGGCCTTCTTTTACTTGTCTTGGAAAACTCATTTGACACACTCATTCACTCCATCTCATTTCTCTCTCACACATGCAATAGAACAACACAAGAAAAGGGTTTTCTCGTTCTTGTTGAAGAGAACTCGGCTGAAAGGATTTTCGGGAGAGTTACCCTTCGTTTTGGTGTTCAATCCTAGCATCTAAGGTGTTTTGTGATAGTGCTTGGGGTATACTAGCTTGAGGGGTCCTTCCTTGGAGCCTTGGCCGAATTTCTAGCATCTAATCACCCTACTTTGGTCGACATTTCAGCTGGAGAAAGGTAGTTAATCACAGCTTTATGTAGCTATGATTTTATGTACACTTTCATTATGTTCATAGCTTGTTTATTCACATAAAAGATCCCCTTTGTTCTTGGGTTTGTTTACACTTTAAAACATCAAATAGAACATTATATTTTCAGCTTAAAACAATGTAATAATGTTAAACTTCCGCTGCGTTTTACAAAGTTTAAGTGGTTAAACTATGTCTTGTGTTCAAACAAACCCTTCAATATGATTTTAGTAACCATGGGATTAACAGTCAGGAGCGTAATAAGAAGATTGGGTTAGAAAGAAGATGATATCTGAGAAGTCGGCATCCCTTGAAGAATCAAGAAGTGCGAATTGGTTGTGCTGAGGGTTTAGTGCCATTTGAGAAAGTTGCAGGAAGATAGTTCAGAATTGGGTGAATTGGGGATGAAGGAAGCTTTTAGGGCAGTAAATTTGGTAAAAAGGATGAAAGTGATTAGCCGGAGTTATTTAACGGGTGAAATAGAGGTTTAAGGGGTGTGGATAAGATGATGGGACGTTTCAGTGGAGGATGTGACAGGGGCGTAAGGTTTAGTCCATTTAAATAATCTGACATCATTAACAAAGTCTTTACTTTTTACAGAGTGGGGCCAAAAAGATTTCCGTTACACAGTAAAATCTTTCTTCCGAGTATAAAGCATTTCCGAAGGTAATGTTTTTCCGAACGCAAATTTACTTCCGAAGGTAAATTTTTACTTCCGAGAGTATATGTTGCTTTCCGAATGGAGAATGTTACAAGCTTCGGAAGTAGATCTGATATGAAATCAATCGCTTCTTCCGAGACTTAACAAATCTTCCGAAAAGAAAATTATACTGGGAGGAATTTGCTTCGGAAGATATGTAAAATATCTTCCGAGGGTTAATTCCTCTTCGGAAGAATTTATACTTAGTGAAAGTTTCAGAGAAGGACTTTTTGTAACAGGGCTTAGATTGTTTTGACACAAGACTTCACACATTAAAAGGTTTTCAAATGAGATAGACTAATCAAGGTTTATCATCCCAATAGCTTTAATGAGATATTTAAATCTTTGTTCATCAAAGGCTTTGGTGAACAAGTCAGCATATTGTTCATTTGAGTCAACTTTGATTAGCTTGATTAGATTTTTCTCATGAATATCTCTAATGAAATGGTACCTGATATCAATGTGCTTTGTCTTAGAGTGCTTCACTGGATTTTCAGTAATGGAGATAGCATTATTTTTGTCAATGTGGATAGGAGTGCTCATGAAGTTGAACCCGTAGTCTATCACCTGATTCTGAATCCATAGCAGCTGAGCACAGGAACTAGCAGCATCAATGTATTCAGCTTCAGAAGTTGATGTAGAGACACAGGATTGCTTCTTGCATTGCCATGAGATGATCCTTCCACCAAGAAATTGACATCCACCGGATGTTGATTTCTTGTTGATATTGCAGCCACCATAATCACTGTCAGAGTAACCATAGAGATTGAAATCACTATTCCTTGGATACCAGAGACCTAGTTTAGGTGCTCCTTTGAGGTATCTTAGGATTCTCTTGGCAGCAACTAGGTGACATACCTTTGGAGCAGCCTGATATCTTGCACAAATACAAGTTGCAAACATGATATCAGGTCTACTTGCTGTGAGATACATCAGAGAACCAATAATTGCTCTATACTAATGTTGATCAGTATCCTCCCCCTTAGAGTCAGGGCATAGATTGTTGTTTCTGGGTATAGGTGTTTTGGCTGCCTTACAATCTTTCATGTCAAATCTTTCTAAGATGTCACTGACATACTTAGATTGACTGATGAAAAACCCTTCCTTCATTTGCTTCACCTGAATTCCAAGGAAAAAGTCCACTTTTTCCATGGAACTCATATCTAACTTCTTCTTCATGATGCTCTCAAAGTCTTTACACATTTGGTCATTTGAGGAACCAAATATGATGTCATCAACATAGACTCAGGAGAAATTGAGACAAAGTCTCATACCATAGCCTAGGGGCTTGGTGCAGCACATATAGAGCTTTATCCAATTTGCACACATAGTTGGGATGTTGTGGGTCTTCAAATCCTTGAGGTTGGCATACATAGACTTCCCTATCTATCCCCATATAGAAAGGCACACTTGACATCAAGCTGGTAGACAGTGAAATTCTTGGATGCAGCATAGCAAGGAAGATCCTAACTGCCTCAAGTCTTGCAACAGATGCAAAGACATCAATATAATCGATTCCCTCCTCTTGAGTGTATCCTTGTACCACCAGTCTTGCTTTGTTCTTGATAATCAAGCCTCTATCAACTCTCTTGTTTCTGAAAACCCATTTAGTGCCTATAGGTACTTGACCAGATGGTAGCGGATATAGGTTCTAAACCTTTTGTCTTTTGAATTGAAGCAGCTCCTCTTGCATTGATTCAACCCAGCTACTATCTTTCAAGGCATCTTCCTTCTTCTTGGGTTCCATTTAGAATAAAAAGCATGAGTAAAAGCAGACATTTCCATTGTGAGTTTGTCCTCTTGTTTTCACGCCTTCAGAGACTTTCCCTATGATGTTCTCAGCTGGATGAGTGTTATGAATCCTAAGTCTAGCAATTACCTCCAGTTGCAAAGATAGATCCAAATTAGACATATTTTGCTCATGAGCTTGAACACTTGGTCCAGCTGCTGTTTTAAGCTCATTCAATGAGAACTGATTGAATGAATAAGAAACATCATCATCATTTGTTTGCTGTGAAGTAGCATTAACAGTTGCTGTTCCTTCAATGTTACTTCCATCAGCTGGTGTTGTGCAGTGTCACCTGATGAAATTTGAGGGTCAACAGGTGAACTACTGGTTGAAGCTCCACTATCCCTTGAGATAGTTATAGTGTCAGATCAGCCAATAATAGGAGCTTGATTTGTTGCAGCTCTTGGAGAATTTGGAATAGGTTTGGGTAGCTCAAACAGTTGGTCATCATCAGAATCATTTTGAGCACCTGTTCCTGCTGAAACGTTCTCACAAGATGGTTTAGAATAGTTTGGAAACAATTCTAAATTAAAGATATGACCAGGGCCATTCCCCCTAACACAAGGAGTTTGCTCATTGACTACAATGTTGAGAAGATCCTCAAATTGTTGATTTTTAATGTTATAAACTCTATAAGCTTTAGAGTTAGAGGAATATCCAAGAAAGATAGCATCATCCGACTTTTCAGCAAATTTTACCAAATTGTCTTTTGTGTTAAGTATGGTACACCTGCTGCCAAAGGACCTAGAAAGACAATGAATGGTGGCCTCTTGTTCCATAGCTCATAAGGGGTTTTTCCATGTGGCTTAACTACAAGAACCCTGTTCTGCACATAGCATGCAGTGCTGACTGCCTCTGCCCAGAATGTTAGAGGCAACTTTGAATCAGCTAACATAGTTCGAGCAGCCTCAATAAGTGTCCTCTCCTCCTCTCAGCAACATTATTTTGTTGAGGAGTTCTAGGGCACTATTGTCTGGCAATCCCTTTTGAGTTACAGAATGAGTCAAGAACGTGGTTTTTAAACTCAGTCCCCTAATCACTTCTAATTATTTTAACATTGTGATCAATTTAATTTTCTATTTTAAGAATAAAAGATTTAAAAGTTTCAGCAGTTTCATCTTTGTCTCTTAAAAAGAATACCCATGTATATCTAGTAAAATCATCAACAATCACAAGGCAATATGATTTCCTTCCAATGCTCATTATACTTGTGGGACCAAATAGATCCATGTGCAATAAGTGTAATGGAGTGGTGATGGAGTTAACAACTTTGGATTTATGAGATGCCCTGTGTTGCTTCCCTTTCAGGCATGCAACACAGTTATCTTTGCAGAAAAATTTCTTTTTAGGCAAACCATGTACCAAGTTATTTTTAGCCAATTTATTCATTGTCTTAAAATTTACATGACACATTCGTTTATGCCATAGTGTTGACTCATCCATATCATCTTTGGAATGAAAGCATGATACTTCTCCCATTGGGGAAGCATTGTTCATATCCAGCTTGTACATATCCCTTTTCGTGGGAGATCTAAGAAGCACCAATTCCTGAGGAATTGTCATCCCTGGTTTGAAGATAATACATTCATGTTCTGTGAAGAGCATTTGATGCTTTTGATCACAGAATTGAGAAACACTTAACAGGTTGTGTTCAAGCTGTATGACAAAGTTAACTTTGTCAACTTTTAATTTTCCGTTGGATATACTTCCTCTGCCAGAAATATATCCTCCGGCCTCACCTCCAAACTGGACAGGACCTCCATCATAATATGGAAATTGTTGAAGGAGAGATCTGTTCCCTGTCATGTGCCTGGAGCATCCACTATCCACAATCCAAACATTGTTATTCTTGTCATATGGATGTCCCTGCACATAAGATGAGATGATTAGTTTTGATTGGAAATCCAAGCCTTGTTGGTCTTGGGTTCTTCCAATGATAGGGACATAATTGAACCAAAATTTATGCATGGGGTTCAATGGATGTCTTTGAAGAAGAGGTTTGGGCTGCAGCATCTTCCTTGATCTTCCATTCCATCCCTTGGTTGATCATGGAGGATGAGCTTGTTGAAGCTTTTGCAGCTTGGCATTCTTCCGAAGCTTCTTTCTTTTCGGAAGAAGCCTTCACCACCTTTTCTTCCAAAGTAGTCTTCTTCAGGGATGGTCTCAAGGGGACACTTTTATTCTTTTGAGTTTTGACAACTTTACCTTTTTCCCTTCCGAAGAAGGACCTTCTTCCATAAGCAACCTTGCTTCGGAAACAAGCTTTCCCTTTTTCATCACTTAAACCATTTGATATGGTCCAAATGAGAAACCTTCCCTGACTCCTTCCTTTTTAACATTATTTGTATAATGTGTGCTAGCAGGATTGTAGTAACAATCTTTGGCCATGTGGTTTTGCAGACCACACATTATGCATGCAATGTTAATCTTTTGGGAATTTGAGGATTGTTGTTTCTTGTTCTTTTTCTCTTCATCAGCAACCTTTCCCTTTAATTCTGATCCTTTGGTAGGATAGGAGTGCTGGTACTACACTCGTTTCCTGAATAAGAGTTTCCTACCACCTGGAATCCAGCTGAGATGAATACACCCTTTTGCTTTGGGTCTATATTCAGCTTAGACTCAGCCACTTTCTTGGTAGTTTTTCTCGCTGCCTTAGCTCTGCTTCTTCTGGCTTTGGTGGTCAGGGGTTGATCATCACCGGTAGGGGTGGGTAAAATTACTTGATTCTTCTCTGTGATGGTCTCCATTGTTGCATCACTCTTTGACTCATGAGAAGGTGGGTCAGCAGATGGAAACTCTTGCTCTTGAGTACCACACCTTGGTTGTCTTATAGACTCATAAGAGTGTAGTGGAGCAATTTCATTGGTTCACAACCCACCTTTGGTTTGGTAACAAAGTTTTGAGTGATAGGATGATGCTAGAATGGCTTGGAAGTTTTGCTCAGAAATAGCATACTTCCTGGCTTGAGTCTCAGCTGTGACAAGCTAGGCTTGAGCCTCAGACAATTTGGATGTTAAATCCTTTATTTGAGTCTTATAGTTTGTGTGTTCATGTTTTAATAAGGACACAGTTTTCTCTAACTCCTTAATTTTTCTTTGCTAGTCAGATTCAGCCCTTTCAAAATCAAATTTTAAAACATTTAAAGACTCAATATCGAATTTAATCTCCATATTGTAGTCCTGATATAACTTAACCTTAGCAATACAGGCAGGAGTACAGGGATGTTCATATACCTTATTGTCATCTGTTCCAGCCATGAGTGCTTGAGCAGGAGTCAGATCTTGTACCATAAAGTTCCAGTCAACTTCTTGAGCCATTACAGCTGCCTCTGTTGACTTTCCAGTGGGCTTTGGTGTAGAGGGATGTGTGGAGGCCTGTAGGATTCCCGGATTTGACTCGGGAGCCTTGCATTCCCTTGCAAAATGACCAAGTTGGTTACAGTTGTAACATTTGGCCTTGGTTTTGTCAAACCCAAATTTGCTATTGGTTGGGTTCTGGGGAATTTGACTTCCAGTTCTCTTGAAGAACTTCTTTGCACTATAGGTTAACAGAGCCATTTGTTGAACTATGTCCACATATTCCACATCATCTGGGCTGAAGCACTCTAGATCATCAAAGCAATACTAATAATCACTAGAGTGTCCACTTCTTGAGACAAAGCACAACTGTCCTGAAAGGAGCTTTGCTGAGCTTGTTGAGACCTTGGAGTCTCAGGAAATGTGATATATGGCCCAAAACACCAGGATGGCTGTTGGGTGTACGTCAGATACTATTGAGGTTGGGAGGGTCCTGAGCCTTCAGCAACCATTAAAGCGTTGCTAGCAGGAAGACTCAAGGGTCTGCTTGTCTGATAACCTCTCTTATTCTACATTTCCAAACGGTATCCATCAAGGATGCCATAGAGTTCGGTCATGGTGAGTGTGTTCAGGTTTTCTGTTCTCTTGATAGAGACATAGTAGAATGTCCACTCATTGGGAAGTGCACTCATGAACTTTCTTGTGAGGTCTCTAAGTTCAAGAGCAATTCCCACAGACTGAAGGGAAGAAATGAGATCCATGTACCTGAAGTATTGCTGGCTGAGGGTCTCTCCAGCAATGTAGGTGAAGTTCTCGAACTGCTGCTTCAGTGAGTCCTTCTTGGAGTCATTTGAGCTTGAGTACATGTGAGCAAGTGCATCAAACAGTTCTTTGGCTGACTTGCAATGCTCAAACCCTACCATGACAGAGTTGGGAATTGCAGTCATGAGAACAGTCATAGCATTGCTATCAATGTCCAGCTTCTTCCGGTCCTCATCAGAGTAATCTTCAACAGCTTTCTCTATCATGGCACCATTTCCACCAGCTACCTTTGGCTTATACGGGCCATTGACAATAGATTGCCACATCTTGCTGTCTTGATACCTGATGAAGCCTTCCATTCGTCTGCTCCATGACCTGAAGTTTTTAGGGGTGATGATGGGTGCTTTAGTCATCATCCCCATCTCTACTTCAGACTTGTTGAGGGCCATTTTGAGTGTGGTGTAAGGAGAAGGAAAAAACAGGTTGATTAGGATGGTAAGATCTCACAATCAAGAGCCTAAAAAGCTCTGATACCAATTGCAGGATCGGTTTTGTCACTTAACACTTGGATTTTTTCTCAAACTCACTTATATTACACTCAAATTAGATGAAGTAGAATCTCTTGTAAGAGTTGATAATAATATAATAAATAGTAAAGAACACAAGGAAATAATTTTCAAGGCACTTGTATATATTACTTCTCAACTCAAAGTATTACAAGAGTCTTACAAGCATGAAAAACTATATATACTAGATCCTACAGCTGGATATACTTTGATACCAGGTGAAAACCTAAGACTAAAGCATATACTACAATGCTAAAGTTAAGGTATCTTAGATAAAGTATTATCTAAGATATGGTAGTCATGACATGTCCATGACTTACCTTTTGTCACCAACTAAAGTTGGCAACTGTACTAACTTATAAAGGTAAACAATGGAATAATGTATGGTCAACTACATGGCTTTTGAGAAAACGCCATGCAGTATCTCAGAGGTCTGCAGCGGAGTGTCAGGGAGACCATACTTATGTCCACTGGATAATAGTAGTGTCTTCGGAAGTTGGTTTTACACTTTGTCTTCGGAAGAGCTCCTTTTTCCTTTGGAAGTCCCACACTTAGCTTCGGAAGTCATTTATTAGTTGCACCAAAATAGTCTAAGTGATTTGGTTTTGGTTGCACCAGCCTTTCTAGATCCAACAATTGTATTATTTTGCAAAAGCAATTATGCACATATGAAATGGTTTTAAGTATTCCGCTGCGGTTTTAGTAAATGTAAATGTATGTTTTAAGTTTTATGTCCGATGAATGACCGAGTGTGAGCGTCCCGGGAGCGGGGCCTTACACATGCATGCATGCATGCATACATAGATACATGCATGCATTCATACATGCATGCATACATACATGCATGCATACATACATGCATGCATACATACATACATCAGTGCATACATACATACATACATGCATACATACACACATGCATACATACATACATGCGTACATACACACATGCATACATACACACATGCATACATACACACATGCATACATACACACATGCATACATACACACATGCATACATACACACATGCATACATACACACATACATACATACACACATACATACATACATGCATACATACATAAATGCATACATACATACATACATACATACATACCTACGTACATACGTACATACATACATACGTACCTACATACATACGTACCTACATACAAACGTACCTACATACATACGTACGTACATACATACGTACGTACATACATACCTACGTAAATACATACGTACGTACATACATACGTACGTACATACATACGTACGTACATACATACGTACGTACATACATACGTACGTTCATACATACGTACGTACATACATACGTACGTACATACATACGTACGTACATACATACGTACGTACATACATACATACATACATACGTACATACATACATACATACATACATACATACATACATACATACATACATACATACATACATACATACATACATACATACATACATACATACATACATACATACATACATACATACATACATACATACATACATACATACATACATACATACATACATACATACATACATACATACATACATACATACATACATGCATGCATACGTACATGCATAAGTACATACGTACATACATACGTACCTATGTACATACATACGTACGTAGCTACGTACGTACCTACGTGCATACATACGTACATACACACAGACATACACACAGACATACACACATACATACACACAGACATATACACACACATACACACATACATACACACACATACACACACACATACATACACACATACAACCATACATGCATACATGCATGCATACATACATGCATACATGCATGCATACATACATGCATGCATAGATACATGCATGCATAGATACATGCATGCATAGATACCTGCATACATACATACATGCATACATACATACATACATACATACATACATACATACATACATACATACATACATACATACATACATACATACATACATACATACATACATACATACATACATACATACATACATACATACATACATACATACATACATACATACATACATACATACATACATACATACATACATACATACATACATACATACATACATACATACATACATACATACATACATACATACATACATACATACATACATACATACATACATACATACATACATACATACATACATACATACATACATACATTCTAACGCCCCGAAAAGTCGAAACGAGCCAATTAATAATATTGGGCTTAGTTGGGGGTTTTTTAATATAAATAAGATAGAAACGGATTATGGACCAAATTAATGTTATAGGTTATGTGTTAGACGAGTTTAAGGTCCCGTGAACTCCCGGTATATAAACAGAAATCAACCATATTCATCCTCATTTGCAACTCAAACAACCAACCTCCTAAACACAGAGAGAGAGTGTAGAGAGAGAAAGTGGAGAAAAGTGAAGCTTTGAGACTTTATGGATCAAAGGGTTGAAGATCTGTGTTTTTGGGTATTAAACAACAAGAAAATAGCAAGAATCCATGTAAGAATCATCATCCAAACGTCCCTTTAGATTATAAACAAATTCTAGGGTTTTGAGGTTTTGAAAAGTGGTAAAGAATCATAAAAAAGTCATGGTTTATGCATGAAATCATGTAAAAATCTTATATATAAGTTGATGGATGAAAAACTAAGGATTTGGATGCAAAGAGTTGAAGTTTTGGGTTAAAAATGGGTTGGATCGTCATTTTTATGCGTCCAGAGAAACTGTCAGTTCGTCCATAGAAACTGCTAGTTCTTCCCGCGAAACGGTGGATTCATCCAGCGAAACTATAGTTTTGCAGCCATGCATTCCAACGAAAGTTGGCAAAAATGCCACGCGAAACTAGCCGCGAAACTAGCAGCAAAACTAGCAACGAAACTAGTAGCAAAACTAACAGAGAAACTTTGTAGAAAATGACCTGTTTGTATGTTAACTCATATGCAGACTATGTATCGTGAGCATACTTTAGGTGAAGTTATTTGCGGAGACCTGGTGAGTTCTAGATCCCCTTTTTACAAGTTTTCAATGGTTTTTGGTGCTATTATGCATACCTTTAGATGTTAAATGCTTAACTATATGACTTTTGAGATGTTAGCCGTAAGATGTATGATTACTGTGCGAGAGGTAGGATGAATAGATAAGCTAGTGCTCGATAGGCTAAGTGATACGAATGTGCCTACTTATGATGCTTTATGAGGTTTACGATGTATTATGTGGTCTTAAACTATTTTCTCTCGCGATGAAAAAGATTTTTATGAAAGCTTTACTTAAATTCTATGTGTGTAATAAGTAAAGTATTATGTAAAGATGAGGGAAAGAAAATATCAATGCAAAGTGGAAGTTAACGAATATTACCCGGGCACTTATGATGATGAAAAGTCTTGCAAGCACTATGATAGACTTCACTTATGTGAGTCTGATGTATGATGATGGATCCGTATTCATGAGAGGGCTATGTGCCTTGCAGTGTGGATCAACTGTCGGGGGTTAGCTACCATGTTTATGTGTACCGAAGGGATCGACATTCTTTGTCGATCAACAGGGGGCTCTTGCTGTGTGCAATCTCGTTTATAACGAAGTGAAAGATAATGAAACAAATGATAAGAAATGAATATGAAGATATGTATGTAATGATGAATGATCACACACTAAATGTAAAGGTTTTAAAATGTGTGAAAAAGTACTTTATTATAAAACTAGAACTCGCTCAGCATAGCAGACTTTCTGTGCATAATAGTTGACAGATAATGATGCAGCTGAGGAGTGCAGGCATGGATGAGATAGCTACTGGAACGATCCGAGTCTGGCATTCTAGATTTTAAGATGATGATTGTAATTGTCAAGTTTTTGTTATAGAACTACAAGAACAATGCTTTGTCATGCACTTACAATTATATAGGAAAAGTTTAAATTCCGCTGCAAAATGTCATGTTTTAAACGTTTTATGCTATGAATGACCAACTGTAAGCGTTTCGGAAACGGGGCTTTACAAGTTGGTTTCAGAAGCAAAGTTTAAGAGAATTGGATAAAATTATTTTAAAACCAAGACTTAAACTGAGAATGGGACGAAAGGGAAAGGGATGCCAGTCCTAGTAGCTACATGCCTGCAGGTAATTGCTTATGCAAATGTTTTATGTAAACGTTTTATGTAAATTAATGGAAAACGAAATTATGTGCGCGTGTTATGTGAATTATATGCTTTTAGTAGATCTGGATACTAATGTAGTCAAGGTAGGAAATGCTTAGGGAATGAAGAGTATAGTAAGTGGCGAATCACAAATGGCCACTATAATTAGGGACTTACTATACTTGACATAATCTGAGCTATTACCTTGAATGACTATGTTGGTATTTGAGTCTTATAGGATTTGTGATAGATTGTGATAGAATTGGAAGGCCATAGGTTTCCTGCTAGACTGTTTAAGATGGCCTTAGGAGGATTTGATATAGTCCTAGAGATGGATTGGTTAGCAGCCTATGAGGCAAATATTGTGTGTCGCAAGAAGATGATTCGGACGTACCGGTCATGTGTGATTTCTCGGACGTGTTCCCGGAGGATCTACCAGGTGTGCCACCTAACCGTGAGATTGAGTACCAGATCGATCTGGTACCTAGTGCCCAACCTGTTGTTAAGGCGCCGTATCGTCTAGCTCCCTCTGAGATGAAGGAATTGATTACTCAACTGTAAGAGTTGCTAGATAAGAGGTTCATTCGACCGAGTATCTCTCCATGGGGTGCTCCAGTCTTATTTTTAAAGAAGAACGGTAGTATGAGGATGTGCATTGACTACCGTGAGTTGAACAAGTTGACGGTGAAGAATCGGTATCCATTACCGAGGATTGATGACTTGTTTGATCAGCTCCAAGGTGCCAGTTGGTTCTCAAGGATAGATCTCTAATCCGATTACCATCAGGTGAAGGTGAAGGAGTAGGACATTCCTAAGACAGCCTTCCGTACGTGTTATGGACACTACTAATTTCTCGTGATGTCTTTTAGTTTGACTAACGAGCCAGCTGCTTTTATGGACTTGATGAATCGGATGTGTCGGCCGATGTTGGACAAATCAGTGATTGTATTCATTGATGATATCCTGATTTATTCAAAGACCAAGGGGGAACATGCCGGTCACATTTGGGAGGTACTGGAGACACTTAGAAAGGAGAAGTTGTATGCCAAGTTCTCTAAATATGTGTTCTACTTGTGAGAGGTTCAGTTTTTAGGTCATGTTGTTAATCCTGAAGGGATCATGGTGGACCCAGCGAAGGTTGAAGTGGTGATGCAATGGAAGTCCTTAAAGACGCCATCTAAGATCTGTAGTTTCTTGGGTTTGGCGGGCTATTACAGAAGATTCATTCAAGACTTTTCAAAGATAGCTTCTCCATTGACCAAGTTGACCCGTAAAGATGTAAATTTCGTATGGGGTCTAAAGCAGGAGAATGCTTTCGAAGAGCTAAAGACGAGATTGACTCAAGCTCGTGTCTTGACATTGCCTGAAGGGAACGAGGATCTGGTAGTCTACTCGGATGCCTCGTATGCAGGATTGGATTGCGTGTTGATGCAACGAGGGAAGGTGATAGCATATGCTTCTAGACAATTAAAGGTCCACGAGGCCAATTATCCTACCCATGATTTGGAGTTGGTTGCGGTGGTGTTTGCATTGAAGATTTGGAGGCAGTACCTGTATGGGGTGAAGTGCACCATCTTTACCGATCATAAAAGTTTGAAGTATTTCTTCGAACAAAAAGATCTCAATGAGGTAGAGGAGGTGGTTGGAACTAATCAAGGATTACGACTGCAAAATTCATTATCATCCGAGCAAAGCCAATGTGGTTGCTGATGCCCTTAGCCAGAAAGGACGGTCCGAACCGATTCGGGTGAAGGCATATCAGATAATCATGACACCTGATGTTATGAAGCAATCGAGGGAGTTCCAAGATGAAGCATTGATGGGCGATAGAGTCAACTCAGAAAGGATGAAAGGACAAGTTTCAGATTTGGTGGAAAACACCCTGGGTGTTAGAACCCGGTCTGGGCGAATGTGGATCCCTCTCTACGGGGATCGGAGGGGGAAGATCATGGATGAGGCTCAAAAGACTTGATATTCCATTCATCTCGGTGCCACGAAGATGTATCAGGATTTAAAGAAAGACTACTGGTGGCCGTGAATGAAGAGTGACATGGTTAAGTACGTGAGCAAGTGCCTAACCTGTTTGCAAGTAAAGGCAGAGCATCAAAAACCATACGAAAAGATCAAGCCCTTGGACATTCCTGAATGGAAATGGGAGCACATCACAATGGACTTCATCACAAAGTTACCTCGCACGGCGAGAGGGAGCGACGCGATCTGGGTGATTGTTGACCGTTTAACAAAGAGCGCCCATTTCCTGCCAATTCGTGAGACGTATTCCTCTGAGAGGTTGGCGGAACTATTTATCATGGAGATCGTGGCTCGTCACGGTGTGCCAGTGTCTATTGTTTCAGATAGAGACACGCGATTTACGTCTAAGTTCTGGAAGAGGTTTCACGACGCAATGGGGACTAGACTGCATATCAGTACGGCTTACCACCCTAGACGGATGGTCAGTCGGAAACAACAATTCAAACATTAGAAGATAGATACAAGCGTGTGTAATCGACTTTGGCGGAAGTTGGGATGAGCACTAACCGTTGGCGGAATTCTCATATAATAATAGTTACCATGCCAGCATTGGTATGCCACCTTATGAGATGCTATACGGTAGGAAGTGTAGGACACCTGTGTGTCGGGGTGACATCGGGCAAAAGGAATTGGGAAGTCTTGAAGTGATTGAGGTAACGACCGAGAAGTTAAATAAGATTAAAGAATTCATGTAAGCCGCAAAGGATCGCCAGAAGTCTTACGCTGATAAGAGGCGTAGACTGATAGAATTCGAGGTTGGTGACAAGGTTATGCTCAAGGTATCTCCCTGGAAAGAGATCATCAGGTTTTGAAAGCAGGGAAAGTTAAGCCCAAGGTTCATAGGGCCATTCTATATTGTCGCAAAGGTAGGAGAAGTGGCCTACAAATTAGAACTACCCGATGAGTTTAGTGGAATACACCCTACATTCCATGTATCCCATCTCAAGAAATGCCTGACAAACAATGATATGGTTGTACAACTAGAAGACATTGAAGAATATGAACCGCTAAATTATGTAAAGCAGCCTGTGGCCATCCTTGATTGGAAAGAAAATGTTGGATCTAGAAAGGCTGGTGCAACCAAAACCAAATCACTTAGACTATTTTGGTGCAACTAATAAAGGACTTCCGAAGCTAAGTGTGGAACTTCCGAAGGAAGTGGAGTTCTTCCGAAGACAAGTGCAAGATCATCTTCCGAATGAAAACTCCAACTTTTGAAGACAAAGTGTTCTCTTCCGAAGTTCAAGACTTAGAAGAAATCAAGAGTCAACTTCCGAAGTATGAAGATGTGAAGAAGTCCTCAAGCCTCGGAAGAAGTAGCCTCTTCCGAAGTATAAGTGGCTTCGGAAGAACTTGTTCTTCCAAAGCCAACTAACCTTCGGAAGACACTACTATGAACCAGTGGACATAAGTATGGTCTCTCTGACACTCCGTTGCAGACCTCTGATATACTACATGGCGTTTTCTCTAAAGCCCATGTAGTTGACCAAACTTTATTCCACTGTTCACCTTTATCAGTTAGTATAGTTGTCAACTTTAGTTGGTGACAAAAGGTAAGTTATGGACATGTCATGACTACCTTATCTTAGATAAAACTTTATCTAAGATATCTTAAATCTAGCATTGTAGTATATGCTTTAGTCATAGGTTTCCAGCTGGTATCAAAGTATATCCGGCTGTAGGATCTAGTATATATAGTTTCTCATTGTAACTCATGTATATGCTTGTAAGAGTTTTGTAATAGCTTGAGTTGAGAAGTAATATATACAAGTACCTTGAAAATTATTTCTTTGTGTTCTTTGCTACTTAGTATTATTATCAACTCTTATAAGGGATTCTGCAGAAAAGCGCTTAAGGAATAAAGTGGTTCCGCTGGTACGGGTACAGTGGAGACACAGAAAGGGATCGGAATCTACGTGGGAGACCAAGGAGGAGATGAGGCAATATTATCCTCGATTGTTTGATGACTAACAGGTTTCGAAGACGAAACCTAAATAAGTAGGGGAGACTTGTAACGCCCCGAAAAGTCGAAACGAGCCAATTAATAATGATAGGCTTAGTTCGGGGTTATTTAATAAAAATAAAATGGATTAAGGACAATTAACCTTACGGGTTATGTTTTAGACGAGTTTAAGGTCCCGTGAACACCCTGTATATAAACACAAATAAGCCATATTCATCCTCATTTGCAACTCAAATAACCAACCTCCTAGAGAGAGTGTGTGTGTAGAGAGAGAAAGTGGAGAAAAGTGAAGATTTGAGGCTTTATGGATCAAAGGACTGAAGATCTGTTTTTAGGCATTAAACAACAAGAAAATAGCAAGAATCCAGGTAAGAATCATCATCCAAACGTCCCTTTAGATCATACCTGAATTCTAGGGTTTTGGGGTTTTGAAAAGTGGTAAAGAATCATACAAAAGTCACGTTTTTATGCATGAAATCATGTAAAAATCTTAGATATAAGTTCATGGATGAAAAACTAAGGATTTGGATGTAAAAAGTTGAAGTTTTGGGTTAAGAACGGGCTGGATCATCATTTTTATGCGTCCAAAGAAACTGTGAGTTCGTCTAGAGAAAATGTCTGTTCGTACATAGAAAATGTCAGTTCTTCCCGAGAAACTATGGATTCATCTAGCGAAACTATATGTAACGCCCGGAATAAAGTCGAAATGAGCAATTAATAATAATGGGCTTAGTCGGGATTATATAATGAAAATAAGCGGGAAATAGTTTATGGACCGAGTTTACCTTTCGGGTTACGTGTTGGACGTAAGGTCACGGGAATGCCCGGTATATATAAACGGATCAGCTAGAGCCACTCTCATTTGCAAATCAAGCACTCCACTTCTAGAGATAGAGTGTAGAGAGAGAAAGTAGAGAGGAGGTGAAGATTCAAGGCTCGGTTGATCAAGAGATTGAAGATCGGTGTTTGTAGACATCAAAACAACAAGAAAAGACCAAGAATCTAGGTAAGAAACGTTATTTAATCATTTCTTGAGATTAAACCCGGATTCTAGGGTTTGAGGTTTTTGAAAGTGGTAAAGAATCATCCAAAACTCACACTTAATCTATTCATCAGGTCGTCCATAGAAACTGTCAGTTCTTCCCGTGAAACTATGGATTCATCCAGCGAAACTATATGTAACACCGAGAATAAAGTCGAAACGAGCCAATTAATAATAATGGGCTTAGTCAGGATTATTTAATGAAAATAAGCAGGAAATGGTTTATGGACCGAGTTAACCTTTCGGGTTACGTGTTGGACGAGTTTAAGGTCCCGGGAACGCCTGGTATATATAAACGGATCAACAAGAGCCACTCTCATTTGCAACTCAAGCACTCCACTTCTAGAGAGAGAGTGTAGGGAGAGAAAGTAGAGAGGAGGTGAAGATTCAAGGCATGGTTGATCAAGAGATTGAAGATCGGTGTTTGTGGACATCCAAACAACAAGAAAAGACCAAGAATTCAGGTAAGAAACATAATTTAATCGTTTCTTGAGATTAAACCCGGATTCTAGGGTTTGGGGTTTTTGAAAGTGGTAAAGAATCATTCAAAACTCACATTTAATCTATTCATCAGTTCGTCCATAGAAACTGTCAGTTCTTCCCGTGAAACTATGGATTCATCCAGTGAAACTATATGTAATGCCTGGAATAAAGTCGAAACGAGCCAATTAATAATAATGGGCTTAGTCGGGATTATTTAATGAAAATAAGCGGGAAATGGTTTATGGACCGAGTTAACCTTTCGGGTTACGTGTTGGACGAGTTAAAGGTCCCGGGAACGCCCGGTATATATAAACGGATCAGCTAGAGCCACTCTTATTTGCAACTCAAGTACTCCACTTTTAGGGAGAGAGTATAGAGAGAGAAACTAGAGAGGAGGTGAAGATTCAAGGCTCGGTTGATCAAGAGATTGAAGATCGGTGTTTGTGGACATCCAAACAACAAGAAAAGACCAAGAATCCAGGTAAGAAACATCATTTAATCGTTTCTTGAGATTAAACCCGGATTCTAGAGTTTGGGGTTTTTGAAAGTGGTAAAGAATCATCCAAAACTCATGTTTTTGTGTAAGAAAACATGTAAAAAGCTTAGATATAGCTTCATGGATGATAAACCAAGGGCGTTTCCCCTTGGACCCCACTAGGGGCAGCTACCCCTAGGACCCCGCTGTCAAGGACTGCCGCCCCCGAACCCCCGCTGTCCCGCGGAGGGTCGGTTATGTTCTATGATGACTTGTACTTGTTATGTATATGTGTATGTGAGTGGATGATTTGTGATGATTTTATGATGATGTGTGATGATGTTATGTATGTATACGTTATGTTTTCTTTATGTTCCTGGCGTATGATTATGTAGCTTTACGTGGTGTGATTATAATAATGAACGTAAAGTATTATCTTAACGAAGCGAAAGATTTAAGATAATGAAAGTGGAACATAATGAAAGAATGTATGAAAGTCTTGCAAGCAAATATAAAGGGGTTAACAACTTAATGGGAGTTGTTAGCCTGACTGTGTGTTACAGCGTGCGATCTTGGCTAACCCATGAGGGTTCACACAGAGGAGTCAGTCTTGGTGACTACTCCATACGTGCGATATGGGATCCTTGTCGCTTAACCCTAGATGATATGGCTTTGTGCCTAAGAGGGGGGTTAAGCATACGACAGGATCTAGATAGAAGTGAAAGATAAAAAAAAGTGCAAAATGTACGAAACATGCGATATGTACGAAATGAACGATGATGGAAGATAATAAATATTACCTTGATGTATGTACGATGTATGATCATGTGCGATAGTAAAGTAAATGTTTTAACAAAAGAAAGGTAACATATTTTTATAAAACTAGAACTCACTCAGCAACACTGACTTTTATGCATTTTCAGTTGGCAGGTAATGATTACTGAGGATGGCACGGGCGCAGCTACTTAGCAAGTTTTTGGGATGGCATCCATTTTATATAACGATGATGTTTTTGTGATGTAATTCAAACAAATGATATTTTGTAATGGTTGACAATGTTGTATTATTTTGCAAAAGCAATTATTTATATATGAAATGGTTTTAAGTTATTCCGCTGCGATGTATTTAGCAAATTTAAAGGTATGTTTTATGTTTATGTGCGATGATTGTCCAACTGTGAGCGTCCCGGGAACAGGGCCTTACACTACAGTTTCGCAGCCATGCATTCAAACGAAAGTTGGGCGAAAATGCCATGCGAAACTAGCTGCAAAACTAGCAGCGAAACTAATAGAGAAACTGTGTAGAAAATGACCTGTTTGTATGTTAACTCATATGCAGATTGTGTATCGTGAGCATACTTTAGGTGAAGTTATTTGCGGAGACCAGGTGAGTTCTAGATCCCCTCTTTTACAAGTTTTCAATGGTTTTTGGGGCTATTATGCATACCTTTAGATGTTAAATGCTTAACTTTATGACTTTTGAGATGTTAGCCGTAAGATGTATGATTAGTGAGCGAGAAGTAGGATGAATAGATAAGCTAGTGCTCGATAGGCTAAGTGATATGAATGTGCCTACTTATGATGCTTTATGAGGTTTACGATGTATTATGTTGCCTTAAACTACTTTCTCTCGCGATGAAAAATTTTTTTAGAAAGCTTTACTTAAATGCTATGTGTGTAATAAGTAAAGTATTATGTAAAGATGAGGGAAAGATAATATCAATGCAAAGTGGAACTTAACGAATGTTACCCGGGCACGTATGATGATGAAAAGTCTTGCAAGCACTATGATAGACTTCACTTATGTGAGTCTGATGTATGATGATGGATCCGTATTCATGAGCGGACTATGTGCCTTGCAGTGTGGATCAAGTGTCGGGGGTTAGCTACCACGTTTATGTGTACCGACAGGGATCGACATTCTTTGTCGATCAACAGGGGGCTCTTGCTGTGTGCAATCTCGTTTATAACAAAGTGAAAGATAATAAAACAAATGATAAGAAATGAATATGATGATATGTATGTAATGATGAATGATCACACACTAAATGTAAAGGTTTTGAAATGTGTGAAAAAGTACTTTATTATAAAACTAGAACTCGCTCAGTATAGCTGACTTTGTGTGCATAATAGTTGGAAGGTAATGATGCAGTTGAGGAGTGCAGCATGGATCAGATAGCTACTGGAACGATCTGAGTCTGGCATTCTAGATTTTGAGATAATGATTGTAATTGTCAAGTTTTTGTGATACAACTACAAGAACAATGTTTTGTCATGCACTTACAATTATATATGAAAAGTTTAAATTCGTCTGCAAAATGTCATGTTTTAAACGTTTCATGCTATCAGTGACCAACTGTAAGCGTTTCGGAAACTAGACTTTACAAGTTGGTATCAGAAGCACAGTTTAAGAGAATTGGAAAAATTATTTTAAAACCAAGACTTAAACTAAGAATGAGACGAAAGGGAAAGGGATGCCAGTCTTAGTAGCTACATGCCTGCACGTAATTGCTTATGCAAATGTTTTGTGTAAACGTTTTATGTAAGTTAATGGAAAACGGAATTATGTGCGTGTTATGTGACTTATGTTCATTTAGTAGATTTGAATACTAATGTAGTAAGGATAGGAAATGCTTGGGGAATGAAGAGTAAAGTAAGTGGCTAATCCTAGGGACTTACTATACTTGACATAATGTGAGCTATTACCTTGAATGACCATGTTGGTATTTGAGTCTTATAGGATTTGTGATGGCTGGTGATAGAATTGGAAGGCCATAGGTTTCCTGCTAGACTGTTTGTGATGGCCTTAAGAATATTTGATATAGTCCTAGAGATGGATTGGTTAGCAGCCTATGAGGCATACACACACACATACACACACATGCACACACACACACACACACGTACACACATACGTACCCACGTACGTACCCACGTACGCACACACGTACCTATACACTAGTACATTTAATTTTGTACATTTATCCTTTTTGTCTTAAATAAGGATGTGAGCTACGACATGTCATAGTCACTAGTCAAAAAGTAATATACCTTTTGACTCTACATTAATTTTGTTGTCTAGATTAGTGTATCTAGCTGGTCTCAAAGTATGGCCGGTTGTAGGATGTAGTATAAAGTATCTCAGGTACTTGTCATTAGAACTAAGCTTTGTAACACTTTGTTAAAGCAACTTGAGAGTAATATACATCATTCTTGAAAACCATATACTTGTGTTCTTGTTGTGCTCTTTACTTGTGTTTATTGTTTCACTTTAAGCTGGTTCCTTATTTAATTTGTTAAGTTTTCTAAGTCTCTCCAACCTTGTGAAACTGTTGCATTGACCCCCTTCACGTGTACTGCAAGGAGTAATGTACGAAGTACATGCTCACGATAAAGTAAAGATAAAGAAACGATAAAGTAAAGATAAAGAAACGTTAAAGTAAAGATAATGAAACGCCAAAGTAAATATAAGGAAATGATAACGTAAAGTTAAAGCATGGTTAAAGAATAAGCATAGTAGTAGATAAAGGAGCCTTACCTTAACGTAAGCATAAAGTTAAAGTGCATGTATTGTTAAACTATGGAAGAGCGTATGTTTATGATAAAGTTCAGTCATAGTAATTTGATAAAGTAAACGTAGAGTTCACTCAGCGTCGTTGCATTTTGTATGCATATTAGATTGGACAGGTATGCTATAAGAATAAATTGTGAGCTTGGCATGGATTGGAAGCTACCTGACATATGGTCGAGACTGGCATCTTGACATAGTTTGTTGATAGTTAGTTAAAGTTATCATAGTTTGATGTAATTATTGAATTTTGACAATGTTTTGTTTTCCACTGCGTATGTAAATGAAATTATGAGTTCGTGAGCTTGTGTTTCTGATGTTCAACCCAACTGTAAGGTTGCCTGGATTCATGGCCTTAGACTTAGATCAATGAATATCAATGTATGCCTAACAAGTATAAATCAGTGGCATATGTTCTTAAGATAAAGACTAGGAACAGAGTTGAAGCAGAACCAAGTGGAGACAAAGAAAAGGTTGTTCTACATGTAAGTCCATTAAGCATTCATGAATGTATCACTCACTGGAGGTATGATTCCTCAACCAATTCCTGTGGTCTAACCTTTGCTGATGCTAGCAAGATTGAAGTCAATGAATATGATCGATTTAGACTATCTTGGTACAACATGAAGGAATTGGTGAGTCTATCTCTTGAAAACCCTTCAAGAGATAGAAAATGATACACGTATCAGCTACTACTGACAAGGATGCTTGAAGGACGAGAAAGTGTTTTGATATCATCATCCTATGGGGAATGTGTTGAATCATGTGAAGAATGAAGATACCAAAAACTCCAAGTTCATACTTATTCTCAACTGCTAAAATCTCCTAAGTGCTAAACTACTGTGAATTGGTACTCAGCCTAATGAGTTGTTGATTCACTACTACACTTGACAAGAGTGTTTATACCAAAGAGTACTAACGACTACAATGCTTTGCAACTGGTGTAAGGCCCCGTTCCCGGGAAGCCTCACAGTTGGTTAATCATAGCATAAAATCAGTTTAATAATAATACATTGCAACGGAAATAATTAGACATTCATTTAAAACATAGAAATCATATTGTACTCATACACTTGTCCTTTAATTTCAAACAAAACATGCTAATTGTTCTTAAATTACAATAAAGATTTCATAAGTAGGAATGCCATCCATAGCTCCCCAAGTAGCTCCATGTGCCATCCTCAGCATCAGCACTTACATGCCAACTATTATGCATAAAAGTCAGCTTCGCTGAGTGAGTTCTAGTTTTAAATATTATAAGAAAATATAAACTTTATCCTTCATATAATGACCATGCATACAACATAGAATATAACATTACTTGCATCATAATAAGCATGTTCATTATCTTTCATTCTTTCATTATCTTTCACTTTCATCATAAACGAGATTGCACAAAGCAAGAGCTCCATGTTGATTGACAACAAATGCCAATCCCTGTCGGTACACATGAAACGGTAGCTAACCCCCAACAGTTGATCCACACTGCAAGGCACATAGCCCGCTCATGAATACAGATCCATCATCATACATCAGACTCACATAAGTGAAGTCTATCATAGTGCTTGCAAGACTTTTCATCATAAAACGGGCCCGGGGGTAACATCCATTAAGTTTCACTTTTCATTAATATCATCTTCCTCTTTAGTATATATAATACTTAACTTATTAAGTACATAACATGCCAAGTACTAATTTCACAAAACATAACCGACCCGCCGCGGGACAGCGGGGGTTCGGGGGCGGCAGCCCCTGACAGCGGGGTCCTAGGGGCAGCAGCCCCTAGTGGGGTCCAAGGGGCAACGCCCCTGGCTGGGGCCGGGCTGACCTGGATACCACGAATAACTTCTAGGCTAAGCTTACAAGGCTAGGATCACTCTACACAGCCTGCAGAATAGCTAACACTTAAAGGGGTTAATTTCTGCCTAAATTCGCTGCTAATTTCGCTGCAAGATCAGCAATTTCGCAGCTAGGTTCGCCAACAGTTTCGCTGCTAGTTTCACCAGCAGTTTCGCTGCTAGTTTCGCTAGCACCTTCGCTGGCAGTTTCGCTGGCATCTTCGCTGCCAGTTTCACTGCCAGTTTCGCCCAACTTTCGTTGGAAAACCATGTCTGCGAAACTACCTGCGAAACTATAATTTCGCAGGAAGATCCACAGTTTCGCTGATTGAATATGCAAATTCGCTGGATGAATACGCAGTTTCGCAGATCGCATAAAAATCACGAACCAGTCCGTTTTTAACCCAAAATCATAACTTTTTACGTCCAATCCCTTAGTTTATCATCCATGAGGCTAAATCTAAGCTTTATACATGTTTTCATACGTAAAAATGTGACCTTTATGCGATTCTTTGCAACTTTTCAAAACCCAAAACCCTAGAATCCGGGTTTGATCTACAGAAGGGTTTAGAGGTCGATTCTTACCTGGATTTGTTGCTTCTTTCTTAGATCTTGATGCTCCAACACCCAGATCTTCAATCTCTTCACCTTGGAAGCTCCAAATCTTGAGTTTTCTTCACTTTCTCTCTCTACTTTCTCTCTCTACGAATTTTGGTGGCTAGGGTTGTAATGAGGAAGATGAAGCTGATTTGGGTAGGTTAAGGGCTGATTATGGGCCTTAATCACTTAGGCTCTTGCCCATAAACCCAATTTGGCCCATAACCCATTTCCTTCTTTTATTAAATACCCATTATTTAAGCCCATTATCCTTAATGACTCGTTTCAACTTTTCGGGGTGTTACAACTGGCGACAACATTCTTCTATCACTTGGGACAACATTGTACTGAAAATTTTGATCTTTTAAAGTTCTAATTGATAGTCTATGTTGTACATATGTTATCCTATTCCTAAAATAGTTGAAAATGATTTATTCTAAGTTTTTAACTTTCTTAGTATAAATACCTCACACTTGTATAGTTTTGAGGTTAGCTTTTCCCCCTCTTGTTATCTACTTTTATTACTCTTCATAATCAGAAAATTTATAAAGTGAATACTTTAAAAGAATCTCTTGTGTCATCCTCTTTACTCAAAGTGTTTATATTTGTTAGTAGACAGTTAACTTAGATTCTGCATTTGTTAACTGCTGATCACTAGAAAGGTCTTGTTCATTCCGAACTCGGTCCAACGTACACATAACATATCAAGCTGATGTTATTGTCACATATTATGCCTGCAAGATAATCAAGGTAAGTTTTATGAACCCTCTTGTAATTTTAAACTTTTGGGGTGAAATACATACTATTTAAAATCTTTTATATAATGCAATAGTTTTAGCTCTTGTCCCCGAATATGAGCAAAATTATTAACTCCATTAATTTGTGTAATATCATTTAGGGAACCCATTCACACAATGGGGCCTTATGCCAGAGAAACCCCACTGAGATTCAGAATCATTCTATAACAAATTAGTGCAGTTTAATAGTGCATGGCACGACACACTTAAACCCAACATTCTAGTGGTAAAGGTTTAGGGGGTATTTTACCATTCGAGCGCGTAAGTCTAAATCCAAGCTTTATTGTGATATATTTTGTCGTGAATTGATAATTGTAAGTTATTTATGTATGTATATGTTTGATTTTAGAATCATTTATTATAAAAACATGAGCTCATCAACTTTATATTGACATATTTGAGTGTGAATTTTTAGAAATTTGTTAGAATATAAGGGGAAGTTTTTTATTAGACCCTCAAGCATGATTTAAACTTGATAACAAGATTAATTGCTTTAAGAATTCTCACCTCAAAAGAACTGTACAAAACATAAACGATATATATAGGCTGACTTGAGGAATAGACGAGATTAGCTCCACGGCCTATGCCTATCATTTAGCGGAGCATGTGGCAATTTTGAATAAATTATAACTAATTTATTATTAGTGTAACCAGTGGCTAATTATTATTACTTACCAAGTTTCCGTTGTGTTCGTTTGATATTCAATCGTTACGACCATGCTTTTTTAACGGGCCATTACAGTTAAACTTGTAAGTAAATGTTTTTAAATTAAAAACCGCCTATTATTGTTTAATATTCTCAAAATAAAATACTCCTTATATATATACTAACTATCAATTTTTTATACATAATGGGTTGTATTACATGCTTAGTGGATTGTACTCAACATTTGTCTTTTTTTAATCTCTAAGTTTTTTTATTTTAACTAAATATCTTTATATATCTTACAACTTCGCTCCAATATTTTTTTACTTTGAACTTTGGTCCCTTATACTTTTCATATTTGACAAATTTTCATTTTACGTTTCGGTTTAAATTTTGCGAGTTATCATACCACAACATGCTTGTGTAGTTCAATGCGTTTACGCTTATTTTTTCCATTTAATGGCTCCGTCGAAATGCGCTGGCCCTAGATTTACTTACTATTGTTTTAGATATTTTACGTTTCGCCTGCGTGATTCAACGTTATTACATCTACTTTTCATTAGAGTCTTTTTTCGTTTTTTACCTCTCTAATTTTGCCTGCATGGTTCAATTTTTTAATATAAGCTTTTTAATAGAAGTTATTTATTTATTTTTTAATATAAGTTTTTTCGTGTTATCGGTGCTACTTGACATGATTTTACGTCTTCCGCTGCAAGGCGACGGTTTTAATACTCATTATTTTACTAAATAATAATAATTAATGTTTTTGGGATTTTCGTTTATCAGTTATCTCACCAAATTATTGAATATTGACTTTGAGAAATTACGTTTAAATCATTTGAAAAACCAAATCTAACTTAAGTTGCTTAGGTAGCATTTGATACACAGTAATGAGAGGCGAAATGGAATGAACCATTTAATGTGAATGAATGAATACATTTTTGGTTGGTGAATGTAATGAAATGCATTACATATGTTTCTATTCCCTCAAATTCATTCCATCCACCCCTTTTTTTGCATTCCATCCCTACTTACTTCATTAGTCACCAACACCACCCACCATAACAACCACCATCGGCCACCAAGATCGATCATCACCGGTCACCAAGATTGTTCATCACCGACAACCACCACTAGGCACGACCATCATCACTAACATCGATCACTGTTGCTACCGCTAACCACCGACCACTAGGGGCGCCACCAACCACCGACAACCACCATCAGCGACGCCGCCAACCACAGGCCACTGCCGACGGTGGAAACCACCGCCGGCTGCCACCACCCGCCATCAACACCGTAACTAATTTAACATTTCATTCCTTCGTTTTTTCCTACATTAAAAACAACACAAAGTAACGATTAATTTATTTTTAAAGTTAACCAAACAACATAATGCAATGTAATGGTTAATTTTATTCTCTCATCCATTTCAATTTTTAATTAATTCCATTACTTCGTCCATAGAATTGTCGTAATATGTTGGCTTTTGACCTTATAGGTTTACACATTCAACGTGATGCCATTGGTTAAACAAGAGTGCACGATTGAGTTTGATCACTCAACAAAATTGTTCTCTCTTAAACTTACTAAGTCACACTCGGTTTGATGATGCAGAACCCCTTACGAGTTAATAATAATATATCAAGTAAACAAAAACAATAGAAAGGTTTTCAAGATACTTGTATGTATTACTTCTCAACTCAAAGTATTACAAGACTCTTACAAGCATAACTAATGAGTTACAATGAGAAACTATATATACTACTATCTACAGCCGATTATACTTTGATACCAGCTGGAAACTTACGACTAAACAAATACTACATTGTTAGAGGTAAGGTATCTTAGATAAAATACTATCTAAGATTTGATAGTCATGACATGTCCATGACTTACCTTTTGTCACCAACTAAAGTTGGTAACTGTACTAACTGATAAGGGATGAACAGTGGAATAAAGTATAGTCAACTACATGAGCGTGGGAAAGCACCATGCAGTATCTCAGAGGTTGCAGCGGTGTGTCAGAGAGACCATACTTATGTCCACTGGTTCATAGAAGGTTCTTCTGAAGGTTAACTGGCTTCGGAAGAACAAGTTCTTCCAAAGCTACTTATACTTTGGAAGAGGCTACTTCTTCCGAGGCTTGAGTTGATCTTCAGGACTTTCATGCTTCGGAAGTCAATGTCTTGAATTCTTCTAAGTGTTGAACTTTGGAAGAAGGAAGACTTTGTCTTCGGAAGTTAGAGTTCCTCTTCGGAAACTCTTTCAGACTTATCCTTCAGAAGATCTGCTTTTGCCTTCGGAAGTTATTCATCAGTTGTACCAAAATTTTCTAAGTGTTTGTTTTGGTTGCACTAGCCTTTCTTGATCCAACAAACTCCCTCTAGGCTGATGCTACCAAAACTTCACTTGTTTCTACTTCTCAAAACTTTCATCACCAAAGAGAGAAGATACTTATCTGTCTCTTTTTTCCTTCCAGATGTGGTGCTGAGAAGTCTGTACAAATCATTCATAGACAGAGGATCCAGTCTATTACTTTGAATGATATGCACCCTTTGTTGTGTCCCTCTGAAGAGAGTTAGTTGACGGGAGTTGTAATCATACTCCCATCAAACTATGGGTCCCAGTTCAAGGCCTTCAACCATTTGTAAAAAGGCTCTGCCTTTGGTGGTTGACCCCTCCTTTTCTTTATTCTCTTTCAGCTTCAACCTTTTTTCAATCTTGGCCCTTGCAGTCAGTTCAGCCAGATGAAGACTGCTCAGATGATTTCTAATATGAGCAGCTACCTTAAAGTTGGAGGGATTGGATAATGGTTTCTCTTCTAACCCAGCAATGTCAAATCTGCTTAAGTATAGCAGGGAAGAGGCATTGAGCCTGTTGATTTCACCATTCTCTCTTTCCACAACAAAGTTGTGAGAAGAGTCTTCGAACCTCCACTAGACTATTTTCTTTCTAGGAACAAGGGGTTAAGATGGTAACTTGTCACCCTTCCTAGTGTCCTGTAGAGTCACCAGTTTTCTTCTCAGCAACTTCTCTTCTTCCCTAAGAGAGTCCAAGTTGATTGCCAAAAGTCTAAGTGCCTGGTCCAGTGTTCCTCTAGGCAGATCAAGGAATTGTTCTCTTGTGAGGGAACATGAGAAGCCATCAATGAAGGTTAGTTTGATGGACCCCTCCTCAAAATAGATATTGCTCAGAGTGGTACAATTGATGAGCTTCCTCTTGATCTTCTTGAATTCTTCCAAGGAAAGGGGTTTGGATGATTGAGGGGATGACTTGGGTGGTTGTTGGGTAGATGATAATTGGGTTCTGGGGAGTGTTTTGGGTTTAAGGATGGGTAGTTATGGTGGTTATTGTGATGGAATGGGTGAGGAAGAGGGTATGGCTGATAGTGTGGGTTCAGGAGTGTATGGCTCAGTGGTTGGCTCGGTTTTTATGGAGAAAGGGAAAGGTATTGGTTCAGGTTGAGGTTGTGGTTATGGTACAACTTTAGAAGTCATCCCCTATACTCTTCTATACATCTCCTTCCTTCTTCCTGAGTGAATGTCAGTCTTGATGTCACTGACATGTCACTGCAGGGTCTTTTCAGACATGGGACCAACTTGCCTGCCAGAGAATCCATAGGCCTTGAGATAATCCTTTATCCAGGCTTTGTCTCCCATCTTCTTGATAGCTGCAAGTTGAGCTTCTTCCTCTCTTTCAGCTTTTCCCTGGAAGCTCTATTTCTCTCTTTGTTCATTGATCTTGTTCTTTGTTGAAAAGCCATAATAACGTGTCATTATCATGAGGAGCCAGTTCCTCAAAGAGAATCCCCTAGAGCTTAGAAAAGCTACCCTTTCATTCCTTAGATGTTGCTCAACTTCCTCTTTCTTTTTTGTTCTTCCTCCTCTAAGGACAACCTTGCTGCTTCTTCCTGTTCGTTCCGCAGCAGGGTTGCCTTTTCTAATTCCACCAACTCCTGAAGTGGTTGGAGGAGAACATCTTCACTTGCTGCACCTAGATTGACAAGCCTGTCAATAATCTCCACCCTCTTTTGGTTGTTGATAGCCTGCTCGTTGGCTATGGCTGCTTTGCTACTTGTAGCTAATAGCTTCCCAGTTAGGAGTCTACTTTTTCTTCTAAGCTTTTCCAACCTTTCTTCCTCTAACAGTTCTTCTGCAGTCAGCTTCCTTTTGCCTTTAATGTCTTCAAAAGCTTGAGACTTTGGAGGTTCTTGTGCAGAGATTTCAGGTTGGTGGGTGGTGACTTGAGCTTGTGGTAATGATGGTGTTTGAGTGAGAGGGAATCTAAGAAACTCTTCACTATTTACCTCAGATGCCATTTCAAGGATTGCATCTGTGATAATTAGATTATCAGACAGAGAATATAGTCCTTCCGCAGCTTGGATCTCAGCTTCAGAAGTTTGAAATACTTCTTCCGCAGCTTTGACTTCAGCTTTGGAAGTTTGTGGGATTGCACTATCTGTCCCAACTGTTTCAGTTGTTGGGCCATCAGTCCCCATATCCCCTTCAAATTCAATCTCGCGTTCAATGTGGACCTTAGGTTGACCAACTCCTTTGATAGCAGTAGATGGTGCATTTAACCTCTGGAACTCTTCAGCTCCAAAGTATGCCACATCAACATATGGACTTGGTTGTTCAATAGATGAGCCCATCATGAACTTGGTTAGGAACCTATTCAGCTCTATGAGCATCCTTGGGTCCACTTGAAGGATGACAAGAGGAGGCTCAGGGAAAACATTTGATTGTTGAGCAGGATATCTTGAAGATAGTATAGAAAGAGCCAAACTTTGCTACTCCATGTGTGTTTCACTCTAAATATTCTCCCCTTTTTTGGTAGCATCATCTTGAGAGCTTGATGAGCTAGAGGAAGAGGTTAGAGAGACTTGTATTGGTACATTCCTAACAGATCTCTCAGTCTGTTTCTCAGCTAGTTGAGTCTTGAGATTTTCAATCTCAAGTTGCTGAGTGGCAGACCTATCCTCTAAAGTCTTAACCCTGAATTCAAGGTTTGAGACTTTAGAAAGTAGGTCTCTGATTGTGAGTTGCATACTTCCCTCATCTTCTTTAGAAGAATCACGGGGAGATGAGGTAGCATACCTAGTATGTTCATCCTCACCAGCAGTTGTGGTTTCTTGGCGCCCTAGTTTTCCCTTGTTTAATGATGCTCTTTCAGAGTCATCAAAAGGCAAGGTTGCCGTAGATTCAGTCTCAGATATGTTACCACTATCCTGAGGGCTCATTGAGGCACCTACAGTAGTGGCAGCTGAATCTACATGAGTCCCCTCCACACCAGTGGGACTCACCTCAGTTTGGGTTTGCTGATGGGGGCTAGAAATCAGAGATCTCTCAAGGCTCAGTTGATTCTTAGATAGGTGTTGTGGATCAACATCATGGCCTTGAAGAGATATATTTTCTTCATCAGTACATATTAAAAGGTCAGTGAAAGATATGGAAGTTATGCTTAGTGACCCGGGACCTTGATCAATGTCAAAAGGCATTGAGCCTATCATTGGCCTGTTGCTTTTTGGCTGCTCAGGAGAGTATAGAGACTCACCATAAGGGCTTACAACTTGGGTTTGGGGCTCATGGGATTGAGACTGAGGAGACTCAATACCTATATTGAGGTTAATTGTGAAGGAAGGTGGGACCTCAGACTGAGTGGGAGCCCTTGTTTCCAATCTAGCCTTTTTGGATTGAATAGGGGAACTTGTTCAATCAGAGGAGATTGAACAAGGGTTCACTTGGAGCGTCTCTGATATGTAATTTTGATGGGGTGGGAAGGAAGATTTGGCATTGAGGTGGTGATTGCTGGTGTGGGTTCATCACCTGTGGGGTTAACAGGGATGTCACTAGGAGCCATTGGCTTCATCATACCTAGAAAGAGAGCAGTATGTCTTCCAGAGAAGTTGGTGGACATCCTCTTCAGCACTTTGAAGATGGCCGGCCTCATGTGAGGGATAGGTAGAGTAGCTGCACAGACAAGCTTACTTTGATCCAACTCACAGTTGATTAGGTGCTGAATAAATCTGAGATACATGTAGAATGTTTCCCATGAGATTGGTCAGCATAAACTTTGAGTTGTTGACTTGGAGGCCTTTTACCAACCCGTGAACTAGGCATCCTAGTTCATAAGGAATTTGATCCCATCCCCCAGATTTGTTTGACAAGCAGTGAAGGACTATGTGAAGCAGGAACTTCCAGTTGTAGGAGAAATTGAACTTGTATACAGTTGACCTGCTCACATCTCTGTCATATCCCATCTGGTATATGTGTCATCTAAATCTGATTTTGGGAATTCCGTAGGAGAACCCTCATCATGGAGCTCTAGATGCTCCTTGATGATTTGTTCGGATATGACCAATTCCTGGCCACAAATGCTTGACCTAATAACCCTAACTCCGTTCAGAGTTTCAATCTGTCCATTCCCCCAAAACTCGGCCATTTGGTTTAAGTAAACGATAGGGTTAACGGTTAGGGCTGTGTAGTAGGTGGACTGGGTAAGGAAGTGGATGATTTTAGAGAAGTCAGCATCCTTGGAAGAGTCAAGGAGTGTGACCTGGTTGTGTTGAGGGTTTAGTGCCATTGTTGAGAAAGTTACAGAGGAAATGAGGTTGAATTTGGGTAAATTGAAGACGAAGGAAACTTAGGGCTGTGAAATTGGTAAAAAAATTAAAGGAGAGGGTCGAAAGTATTTAAATGGGTGAAAATGGCGAATGGATAAGGTGAAGTAATGGTTTGGGGTATGATGTGATGAGGGCGGTGAGGTTAAAACCAATTAAAATATTCCGACATCATTAATAAAATCATTACCTTTTCATGGAGTGGGGCCCAAAAGAAATTTACTTTCGAGAGTAATCTTCTTCAGAAGCCAAACTTACTTCTAAAGGTAAATTTATCCTAAGAGAAATTTACTTTCGAGAGTAAAAAGGTCTTCCGAGTGAAGAAGTTTTTTTTTCAAGCTTCGGAAGTAGATTTGATATAACATCAAATACTCTTCCGAGGCTAAAAACTCTTCCGAAGATAAAATTAACTTGGAGGAATTTTCCTTTGGAAGATACATAAGACATCTTTCGAGGGTTAATTTCTCTTTGGAAGAACTTGTATTTAACACATTTTTGAAGAAAAACCTTTTGTAACAGGGCTTAGATACTTAAATCTTTGTTCATCAAATGCTTTGGTCATCCCAGTAGCTGTAATAAGATACTTAAATCTTTGTTTATCAAATGCTTTGGTGAACAAATCAGCATATTGTTCATTTGAGTCAACTTTGACTAGTTTAATCAAGTTTTTCTCATGAATATCTCTAATGAAATGTTACCTGATGTCGATGTGCATTGTCTTGGAGTGCTTCACCAGATTTTCTGTAATAGAAATGGCACTCTTGTTGTCAATGTGGATAGGTGTCCTCATGAAGTTGAATCCATAGTCTAGTATCTGATTTTGAATCCATAGCAGCTGAGCACAGCAACTAGCAGTAGCAGTGTATTCAGCTTCAGCAGTTGATGTTGAGACACAAGATTGCTTCTTGCATTGCCATGAGATGATCCTTCCACCAAGAAATTGACATCATCCTGATGTTGATTTCTTTTTGATGTTGCAGCCACCATAGTCACTATCAGTGTAGCCATAGAGATTGAAGATTTTGTTCCTTGAATACCAGAGACCCAGTTTAGGTGCTCCTTTGAGATATCCAAGGATTCTCTTGGCAGCAACTAGATGAGACACCTTTGGAGCAGCCTCATATATTTCACAGATGCAAGTTGCAAACATGATATCAGGTATACTTGCTGTGAGATACATCAGAGATCCAATAATTGCCTTATACTGATGTTGATCAGTATTCTCCCCTTCAGAGTCAGGACAAAGATTGTGATTTCTATGTATAGGAGTTTTTGCTGGCTAGCAATCTTTCATATCGAATCTTTCTAAAATATATTTAACATACTTAGATTGATTGATAAAGAACCTTCTTTAATCTGCTTTACCTAAATTCCAAGGAAAAAGTCCATATTTCCCATTGAGCTCATTTCAAACTTCTTCTTCATAATGCTCTAAAAATCTTTATACATTTGGTCATTTGAGGAACCAAATATGATGTCATCAACATAGACTTGTACGAGCAGAATGTCCTTCCCAAACTTTCTTATGAATAAGGTCTTGTCAATGGTACCTCTGGGGTAACCATTCTTTAGGAGAAACTAAGACAAAGTCTCATACTACAGCCTAGGTGCCTGGTGCATCCCATAGAGAGCTTTATCTAGCTTGCACACATAATTAGGGTGCTGTGGGTTTTCAAATCCTGGAGGCTGGCACAGATAGACTTCCCTATCTATATCCCCGTATAGAAAAGCACACTTGATATCAAGCTTGTAGATTGTAAAGTTCTGGGATGTAGCACAAGCAAGAAAGATCCTCACTGGCTCAAGTCTTGCAACAGGTGCAAAGACATCAATGTAATCAATTCCCTCCTCTTGAGTGTATCCTTGAACTACTAGTGTTGCCTTATTTTTGATAATCAAGCCTCTATCATCTTTCTTGTTCCTGAATACCCACTTAGTGCTAATAGGTACTTGACCAGATGGTAGTGGACAGATGTTCCAAACCTTTTGTCTCTTGAATTGAAGCAATTCCTCTTGCATTGATTCAACCCAGCTACTATCTTTCAAGGCTTCTTCCACCTTCTTTGGCTCCATCTGAGATAGGAAGCATGACTACAAGCAGACATTTCCATTGTGGGTTTGTCCCCTTGTTCTCACACCTTCAGAGATATCACCATATTGTTCTTAGTTGGGTGAGTGTTGTGAATCCTGAGTCTGGGAATCACATCCTGTTGCATGGATAAATCTAAATTGGAAAAGTTTTGCTCAGGGTTTTGAACACTTGGCCCAGCTGATGTTTCACATCCATTCAATGAGGACTGATTGAAGGAAGGAGAAACACCATTATTATTATTTGGCTGTGAAGCAGCATTAACAGTTGCCTATTCCTTCAAAACGCTACTTCCGTCAGCTTGGTGTTGTGCATTGTCATCGGATGAGTTTTGAGGCTCACTTTGTTGACACCTTGTTAAAGCTTCACTGGTTCTGGAGATAGTTATGCTATCAGATCTGCCTATTGTGCGAGCTTGATTTTTAGCAACTCTTGGAGAACTTGGAAGAGGTCTGGGTAACTCAAACAGTTGGTCATCATCAGAATCACTTTGAGTACTTGTTCCACCTGAAACATTCTCATAAGATGGTTAGAATAGTTTGGAAACAATTCTAAATCAAAATATGGTCAGGTCCATTTCCCCTAACACAAGGAGTGTGCTCATTGACAACAATGTTGAATGATTCCTCAAATTGTTGATTTTTAATGTTATACACTCTATAGGCAATAGAGGTAGAGGAATATCCAACAAAGATAGCATCATCAGACTTTTTAGCAAATTTTGCCAAATTGTCCTTTGTGTTAAGTATGGTACACCTGCTGCCAAAGGACCTAAGAAAACTAATGAACGGCGGCCTCTTTTTTCATAGCTCATAAGGAGTTTTTCTATTTGGCTTAACTACAAGAACCCTGTTATGCACATAGCATACAGTGCTGACTGCCTCTGCCCAGAATGTTAAAGGCAGCTTTGAATCAGCTAACATAGTTCGAGCAGCCTCAATAAGTGTCCTGTTTTTCTTCTTAGCAACACTGTTTTGTTGAGGAGTTCTAGGAGCACTATATTGTCTGGCAATCCCTTTTGAGTTACAAAATAAGTCAAGAACTTGATTCTTAAACTCAATCCCTTGATCACTCCTAATTATCTTAACCTTGTGATCAATTTGATTTTCAATTTTAAGAATGAAAGATTTTAAAGTTTCAGTTGTTTCATGTTTAGTTCTTAAAAAATATACCCATGTGAATCTAGTAAAATCATCAACAATCACAAGGCAGTATGATTTTCTTCCAATGCTAATTATACTTGTGGGACCAAATAGATCCATGTGCAATAAGTGTAATGGAGTGGTGATGGAGTTAAATTCTTTGGATTTATGAGATGCTCTATGTTGCTTTCCTTTCAGACATGCAACACAATTATCTTTGCAGAAAAATTCCTTTTTAGGCACACCATGTACCAAGTTATTTTTAACCAATTTATTCACGGTTTTAAAATTGACATGCCACATTCGTTTATACCACAAAGTTGACTCATCACCATCAGCTTTAGTGACACTTCACCCAATGGGAAAGCATTGTTCATATCCAGCTTGTACATATCCCCTTTCATGGGAGATCTAAGAAGCACCAATTCCTGAGGAATTGTCATCCCGGGTTTGAGGATAATGCACTCATGTTCTGTGAAAAGCATTTGGTGCTTTTGGTCACAAAATTGAGTTTACTTCCTTTGGATATACTTCCTTTGCCAGAAATATATCCTCTGGTCTCACCTCCAAATTGATCAGGACCTCTATCAAGATGTTGAAATTGTTGAAGAAGAGATTTGTTCCCAGTCATGTTCCTAGAGCATCCACTGTATACAATCCACACATAAGGTGAAAAGGTTAGTTATTATTAGAAACCCAAGCCTTTTTGGTATTGGGCTCTTCCAATGATGATGACATAATTGAACCAATGTGTGTGCATGAGAGTTCAATAGATGTTTGTGAAGAAGAGGTTTGGGCTGTAACATCTTTTATGATCTTCCATTCCATCCCTTGGCTGATCAGTGTAGATGAGCTTGTTGAAGCTTGAGCAGCATGACATTCTTCTGAGGCTTCTTTTTTCTCAGGAGAAGCTTGCACCACCTTTTCTTCCAAAGCAGTCTTGTTAGAAGGTTTCAAAGGAACTCTTTTGTTCTATTGATTTCTCATTGGCTTGTCTTCTGAAGCTATTTTCCCTTCGGAAGAATGAGTTTCTTCCGAAAGCAAACTTTGCTTTGGAAACAAGCTTTCCTTTTCTTATCACTTGAACCATGTGATAAGGTCCAAATGTGAAACCCTCCTTGACTCCTTCTTTCTTAACATTATTTGCATAATGTGTGGTTGCAAGATTGTAGTAACAATCTTTAGCCATATGGTTTGCAGACCAGACATTATGCATGCAATGTTGATATTTGTGGGATGTGAAGACTGTTGTTTCTTGCATTTCTTGTTTTTCATCAACAGTCCTCCCTTTTAGCTTCTGATCCTTTAAAAGGACAGGAGTGTTGGTACTACACTCCTTTCTTGGATCAGAGTTTCCAACCTCCTCGAATCCGGCTAAAATGAATACACCCTTTTGCTTTGGGTCTTTCTTCAGCTTGGACTCAACCATTTTCTTGGCAGTTTTTCTGGCTGCCTTGGCTCTATTTCTTCTGGATTTCATGGTTAGGCGTTGATCAACATTGTTGGGAATGGGTTGTGTTACCTGGTCTTTCCCTGTGATGGTCTCCATTGTTGTATCATTCTTCAACTCATGGGGTGGTGGGTCAGCAGTTGGAACCTCTTGCTCTTTACTTCCACATCTTGGTTGTCTGATAGACTCATAAGAATGCGGTGGAGCAATTTCATTGGTTCCCAACCCACCTTTGTTTTGATAACAAATCTTTGAGTGGAAGGATGATGCAATGATGGCTTGGAAGTTTTGCTCAGAAATAGCATGCTTCTGAAAAACTGCCTAAAGAAGCTGAAATGGCAGAAACATCCTCTGGTCCAAGTATGCAAACCTATACCAGAAAGAGGAAATACCTTTCTGAAAAAGCCAAGGGAAAAAGGCCAATAGAAGAAGAAGAGCCTGTGAAGAAAAAGCAAAAAGATGATCCCCGCAACCATGCAGCTATAGCTGAATTTTTGGATGAACATAAACAGGCTGAGGCACAACTCAAACAAAAAGCTGAATTCATTGACCTTGAAGAAGGAGAGATAAAGGGAGGTGATGTGGTTGATGAACCAATAGCAAGAGAAAGCCCTGTGAAGATTGAGTCTTCAGTGCATGAGATGGTTGAGAAAGCTCAAACAGATGACCTGATGGTGAAGGCTATGTTTCTTATCAATCATGGCTATGATCCTGATGAGGTATTTGGAATGACCTATGATGGGATGATAGGAGAAAAAGAAAAGCTAAACAAACTGCTGGACCCTACATACGAGACTGAGTATGAAAGGACTCAAACTTCCAAATCTCCTATGGTTAAACTCTCATAAAAAACCAAGCAAACTGAAGCTCCTTAATCCTTGTATCCTGATCCTTACAGATTGACTGACAAGGAAATGAAGGACTATCTATCTCAACAAGGTTTCACCAAAAGGAAGCTTGGGAATATGAAGAGAAATTCCCTAAGAGTTTTTATGCTTAGGCTGATAAATGAGAAGAAAGAAAGGCTAAAAAAGCTTGAAGCAGAGATTATCAGCAAGAAACCAAGAACTAGAGTATCTGCACAAGACATCAAGCTCACCCATAGAGATCATGACTCTTTGGCACCAGTTTTACACAGAAATCCTGAGTGGTTTGCTGAGCCTTCACAATTAAAGCTTCAAGAAGGACTCACCACTACAGAGATGATAAAGGGTGTATGTACTCCCCAGGGCAAGACTGATCATAAGATAATTTCCTGGAAGTATGATAGTGACTGGAACATGTTCATGATCAAGGATCTCATGGTTGGTTCAATTCTTCACTGAGTATACTGCTCTAGTGAACTCCCTGCAGATTCATGATCTAAAAGAACTAGCCAATTTGGAGCTCATCAATTATAAGGCTATGTTCAGAGGTTATGAGTTTGAAGACATACTAAAGATGTTCAAAAGAACTGACAACTTCAAATCTCTTAAGGCTATCTGCATGAGGATGGATAGGTCCTTTGTAAATCCCCTTGAAAAGAAAAAGACTAAACCAGCTATAGAAGTGATATTCCCTGAGCTTAAGGTGAAGCCAACTGAATATTTGAAGAGAAAGATGGTTGCTGGAACTCACTCCTCCAAACCAATCTCAAATGTCTATTATGATGAGAAGACATATGAGATGGTGACTGAAAGAAGGTGGGGAGGCAAAGAAGGTGCTGAGATAAGGTTGTTTAGTGCATATGCAGTGAGATTGCTAGATGAATCCTATATCCACTACATATACACCAGGCACTTCAGAGAAATAAACAACAAACTGGGAGAAGAAGACATGCACTTCTTTCTCAAATTCATAAAGATACTAAAAATGGCTTTTGATAGAATCATAGCCAAGAAAGAGAAGAGGAGGAAAAAGAAGACCCCTTTGCCACTTGGGAATATTATGAAGCTGGAGGTGGATGTGGAAGGATCTCTACTGATTCATAGAGATGGGTTATCAACTGTGTCAATATGGGAACCCATCTCATTGAAAAGGCTGCCCATTGAACCAATCTACACTATGAGCCAAATGAAGATTCGTGTGCTGAATAAAGAAAAGATGTCTGAAGCCAATGACTTTGTTAATATTATAAAGGCCATTTTGGATCCATCACTTGCAGAATCACAAGTATCCTCTTCTGCTGCACAAGACCCATCAGAATCCTCACAACCTCATCCACCATCAAACCCTTGAAGTACATATGCTGTATAATCCTTAGGGGGAGTATTGTTGGACTCTGAAAGAATCATACATGCCAATTCAAGTGGTGGATTGATAGTTGTTCTATTGAAATCCCACAAGTCCAAGAAGATATGCGGATGAAGAATCTGCAACAACAAAAGAAGACAAGTGTCGGCTATCCGCATTTGTATACGCGGATGACCACAGAACAAATGCTGAAAAGTGTTTGTTCTTCCGCATTAACAAATGCGGACAGCCAAACAAACGGTCACAAGGATTTTGTACATCCACATTTACTAATGCGGATGCTCAGCAACAAATGCGCCAAGTGTTTGTTCATCCGCATTTGTCAATGCTGATGACCAAACACTAATGCGATAGAAGAAAACAAATGCTGATGAAGATCAACACATACACATTAGTTAATGCGGATGGACAACGACAAATGTTGATGAAGACTTTTTGTACTTAGATTAGATTATAGTTCAGGGGTAATTTAGTCTTTTTTTAAAGGCCTCTTGTCAGCCTATAGATAGAATAGAAATCCTCGTATGTGAGGTGACTGTTGACCAACATTAGACAATCAAAATATTTTGTTTAGTCTTATGTTCAGAAGTTGTATTGTTACTGTTTAATGCTCAAACTCTAGCATTCATTGTAATCGTTCACATCAATTAATACAAAGAGCATTTATGAGTACTTCTTGCATTCAATGTTCTATGATTGTATGATTCCGCCATATAATCATTGACTCAATCATCATATTCGATCCTAGTTGATTCATATCAACAGAGAGTATCATTCTCACATCCAGTCACTAGCTGGGCTTGAGCCTTAGTCAATTTGGAGATTAAATCTTTGATTTGAGTCCTATAGTTGGTATGTTCATGTTTTAAACTGGACACAGTTTTCTCTAACTCTTCAATTTTATTTTATAGTCAGATTCAGCCTTTTTAAAATCACTCTTAAGGATATTCAAAGACCCAATATCAGATTTAATTTCCATATTGTAGTCTTGGCATATTTTAACTTTAGCAATGCAAGCTGGAGTACAAAGGTGTTCATATACCTTGCTGTCATCAGTTCCAACCATCAATACTTGAGCAGGAGTCACATCTTGCACCATGAAGCTCTAGTGAACCTCTTGAGCAACAACAGCTGTGTGTTGTTCAGTTGATTTTTCAGCAGCTTTGGGTGTGGTAGGATGTGTGGAGGCTTGAGTGGTTCCCGGATTGGATTTGGGAGCCTTGCATTCCCTGGCAAGGATGGCTGCTGGGAGTAAGTCAGGTACTGCTGAGGTTGAGGGGGTCTTGAGCTGTCTGCAACCATTAAAGCGTTGGTAGAAGTAAGGCTTGAGGTTCTGCTCACCTTGTGGCTTCTCTTGTTTTCCATCTCTACATGGTATCCATCAAGGATGCCATATAGTTCAGTCATAGTGAGAGAGTTCAAGTTCTCTGTCCTCTTGATAGAGATACAGTAGAAAGTCCACTCATTTGGAAGTGCACTCATGAACTTTCTTGAGAGATCTCTCATCTCAAGAGTTATTCCCACAGACTAAAGGGATGAAATAAGATCCATGTACCTGAAGTATTGCTGGCTAAGGGTCTCTCCAGCAATATAAGTGAAGTTTTCAAATTGTTCCTTCAATGAATCTTTATTGGAGTCATTGGAGCTGGAATACATCTGAGTCAAAGCATCAAAGAGTTCTTTAGATGACTGCCAATGCTCAAAACCCACCATGATGGAGTTAGGTATGGCAGTCATCAGAATAGTGATAGCTTTGCTATCAATATTCAGCCGTTTGTAGTGGAATAGCTTTACTAAGTAACAAAGAACACAAAGAAATAATTTTCAAGGTACTTGTATATATTACTTCTCAACTCAAAGAATTACAAGACTCGTACAAGCATATTACATGAGTTACAATGAGAAACAATATATACTAGATCCTACACCGGATATACTTTGATACCAGCTGCAAACCTATGACTAAAGCATATATTACAATGCTAAAGTTAAGGTATCTTAGATAAAGTATTATCTAAGATAAGATAGTCATGGCATGTCCATGACTTACCTTTTGTCACTAACTAAAGTTGGTAACTGTACTAACTGATAAAAGGTGAACAGTGGAATAAAGTATGGTCAACTACATGGGCCTGGGAAAGCGCCATGCAGTATCTCAGAGACTTGTAGCGAAGTCTCAGAAGGGCCATACTTATGTCCACTGGTTTATAGTACTGTCTTCCGAAGGTTAATTGGCTTTGGAAGAACTTGTTCTTCCGAAGCCACTTATACTTCGAAAGAGGCTACTTCTTCTGAGGCTTGTGGACTTCTTCAGATCTTCCTACTTCGGAAGTTGATGTCTTGATTACTTCTAAGTCTTGAACTTCGGAAGAGACAAGAGTTTGACTTCGGAAGCTGGAGTTTTCCTTTAGAAGATCTTTCAGACATGATCTTCAGAAGTTCTATCTTTGCCTTTGGAAGAACTCCATTTGTCTTCGAAAGTTCTGTACTTAGCATTGGAAGACCTTTATAAGTTGTACCAAAATTGTCGAAGTGTTTTGGTTTTGGTTGCACCAGCCTTTCTAGATCCAACAAACTCCCCCTAGGCTAATGCTACCAAAACCTCACTTATTCCTACTTCTCAAAAACTTCAGCACCAGGGACAGAAGATGCTTATCTGTTTCTTTGTTCTTCCCTGAAGTGGTGCTGAGAGTTTGTACAAGTCATTCGTGGAAAGGAGATCCAGTCTATCACTCCGAATGACATGCACCCTTTGTTGTGCCCCCTGAAGAGAGTTAGTTGACGGGAGTTGTAGTCATACTCCCATCTAACTATGGATTCAAGTTCAGGACCTTCAACCATTTGAAGAAAGGCTTTGCCTTTGGTTGCTGATCCTTTCCTTTCCTCATCCTCTCTCAGTCTCAACTCTTCTTCAATCTTGGTCCGAGCAGTTAACTCAGCCAGATGAAGACTGCTTAGGTGATTTCTGATGTGAGCAGCTATCTCAGAGTTGGAGGGGTTGGAGAATGGCTTCTCTGCTAACTCAGCAATATAGAATCTGCTTAAGTGTAGCACAGATGAGGCATTGAGCCTGTTTAGCTCTCCATTCTCTCTCTCAACAACAAAGTTGTGAGAAGAGTCTTCAAACCTCCAATGAATAATCTTCTTTCTTGGCATAAGGGGCTGACTTGGCACTTTGTCTCCTTTCTTTGTATCCAGTAGAGTCACCAGCCTTCTTCTTAGCTTCTTCTCTTCTTCATATAGTGAATCCGAGTTGAGGCCAAAGAGAGTAGCGACTTGGTCCAGTGTTCCTCTAGGCAGATCAAAGAATTGATCTCTAGTGAGGGAACATGAGGAGCCATCAACATAAGTTAGCTTGACTGACCCCTCCTCACAAGAGATGTCGCTCAAGGTTGTACATTTAATGAGCTTCGTCTTGATCTCCTTAAACTCCTCTAAGGAGAGATGTTTAGAAGGCTGAGGGGATGGTTTGGGTGGTTGTTGGGTAGGTAGTGGTGTTTGGGTTCTAGGAAGTGTTTTGGGCTTGAAGATGGGTAGTTTAGGTGGTTGTGGTGAGGAGGCAGGTATGGATGATGGTGTAGGTTCAGGGGTGTAAGGCTTAGAGTTTGGTTCAATTTTAATGGGAAATGGAAAAGGGATTGGTTCAGGTTTAGGTTGAGGTTGAGGTTGGGGTTGAGGTGTTGGTTTGAAGGTCATCCCCTGTCCCCTTCTGTACATTTCTTTCCTTTTCCCTGAGCGAATGTCAACCTTGATGTCACTGACATGTCGCTGTAGGGTCTTCTCAGACATTGGACCCACCTGCCTACCAGAGAAGCCATGAGCCCGGAGATAGTCCTTCATCCAGGCTTTATCACCTATCTTCCTGGCAGCAGTGAGTCCTGCTTCTTCCTCCTTCTTCTTCTCCCCTAGCTTCTCCTTTGCAGCTTTCTTTCTCTCTTTCTCCATTTGATCTTGCTCTTTATTGAAAAGCCACAAGATCGTATCATTGTTGTGAGGATACAATTCCTCTAGAGAGAAACCCCTGGATCTTAGGAAAGTTATCCTTTCACTCCTTAGCTGCTGATCAGCCTCTCTTTTCTCTCTCGCCCTCTCTTCCTCCAAGGCCAACCTTGCTGCTTCTTCTTTTTGCTGAATCTGCAGCAGAGTTGCCTTCTTTAACTCAATTAGCTCCTCTAATGGTAGCAGGAGCACATCTCCATTAAAAGCTCCAAGCTTGACAAGCCTGTCAATGATCTCCACCATCTTCTTGTTGTTGATAGCCTCCTGGTTGGCTGCAGCTGCTTTGCTACTTGCAGCTAGCAACTTTCCAGTTGGGAGTCTACCTTTTCTTTTAAGCTTCTCCAACCTTTCTTCCTCCATTAGTTCTTCCTTAGTCATCTTCCTCTTCCCTTTGGTGTCTTTGGAAGTGCTAGACGTTGGAGGTTCTTGAGTGGAGGTTTCAGGTTGAGTGGTGGTGATGGGAGCAGGAGATAGTGATGATGTTTGATCAAGAGGTTGGGTGAGAAAATCCTCCCTATTTACCTCAGATGCTAGTTCTAGAATTGCCTTTGTGACAACTAGATCATCGAATATAGAAAATAGTCCTTCTACAGCTTCAATATCAGCTTCAGAAGTTTGCAATAGTTCTTCCGAGGCTTTGACTTCTGCTTCGGAAGTCTGTGGGAATGCACTCTCTGTCCCAACTATTTCAATGCTGGGCCATCAGTCCTTGTTTCCCCTTCGAAATCAATCTCAGGTTCAACTTTGGCCTTAGGTTGACCAACTTCTTGGACAGTGGTAGAGGGTGCATTCAACCTCTGAAGCTCTTGAGCTCCAAAGTATATCACAGACAAATCAAGGCTTGGCTTTTCAATAGAAGATCCCATCAGGAACTTGGAAAAGAACCTGTTGAGATCTTGGAGCATCCTTTGATCCATTTGAATGACAATTGGAGGAGGCTTAGGAAAAAACTAAAGTTTGTTGAATAGGATATCTTGAGTCAAAGTAGAAAGAGCTTGACTTTGTGGTTCCTCATGTCTTTGTCCCTGAACACTCTCCTCCTTTTTGAGAGCATCATCCTGAGAGCTTGATTAGCTAGAGGAAGAGGTGAGTGAGACCTGAATAGGTACATGCCTAACAAAACTCTCAATCTGTTTCTTTGCTAGTTTGGCCTTGAGATTTTCAATCTCAAGTTGCTGAGTGGCAGACCTATCCTATAAATTCTTAACCTTAGATTCAAGGTTTGAGACTTTAGAAAGTAGGTCTTGAATGGTGAGTTGCGACTTCCCTCATCTTCTTTTGAAGAATCATAGGGAGATAAGGTAACATACCTAGTATGTTCATCCTCACCACCAGATGTGGTTTCTTGGCACCCTGGTTTCCATTGCCTAATGATGTCTCTTTCAGAATCATCAAATGGCATGGTTGTCATAGATTCAGTCTCAAATGTTACTACTGTCCTGAAGGTCCAATGAGGATCCTTCAGTAGTGGCAGCTGAATCTACATGAGTCCCCTCCACATCAGTGGGACTCACCTCAGTTAAGGCTTGCTGATGGGGGCTAGAGATAAGAGATCTCTCTAGGCTATGTTGATCCCTGAGGGGGTGTTGTGGATCAACTTTATTGCCCTGAAGAGACATACTCTCCTCATCATTTTCTATCAACAGGTCAGTAAAGGATATAGAGGTTAAGCCTAATGACCCGGGACCTTGATCAATGTCTATTGGCATTGAGCCTATGGTGGGGCTGTCCCTTTTTGGCTGCTCAGGGGAGTATAGAGACTCACCCTGCGGGTTTACAGCTTGGGTTTCAGGCTCATCGGATTGAGACTGAGGAGACTCAATACCCATATTAAGGTCAATAGTGAAGGATGGTGAGACCTCACACTGAGTGGGAGCCTATGTTTCCACTCTAGTCTTATTGGATTGAACAGGGGGAGCTTGTTTAATCAGAGTAGATTAAACAAGGGTTCATTTGGGGCGTCTCTGGTATGTGATTGTGATGGGGTGAGAAGGTAGATTTGGGAAAGTGAGGGTAGTTGCTGGTGTGGGTTCATCACCTATGGGGTTAACAGGGATGTCACAAGGAGCCATTCGCTCAATCATACCTGGAAGAAGCTTAGTATGTCTTCCAGTGTAGTTGGTGGACATTCTCTTCAAGACTTTGAAGATGGTCGGCCTCATTTGAGGAACTGGTAGAACAGCTGCAAATACAAGCTGACTCTAGTCCAGCTCACAATTGATAAGATGCTGAATGAACCGAGGATACATGTAGAATGTGTCCCTCTGGAGGTTCCCCATAAGATTGATCAGCACAAATCTTGAGTAATTGAAGCAGGGGCTTTTCACCAACCCATGAACTAGGCATCCTAGTTCATATAGGATTTGATCCCATCCCCCAGACTTATTAGACAAGCAGTGGAGAACAACATGAAGCAGGAACTTCCAGTTATATGAGAAGTTAACATGTGAACGGTAGACCTGCTCACATCTCCACCATATCCCATTTGGGTATATGTGTTATCTAGGTCTGATTTGGGGAATTCAGTAGGACCGCCTTCATCGTGAAGCTCCAGATGCTCCCTGATGAGTTGTTCTGATATGATCAACTCCTGGCCACAAATGCTCGACCTTATTATCCTAACTCCATTTAGGGTTTCAATCTGATTGTTGCCCCAGAATTTAGCCATATGGTTTGAGTAGACAGTGGGGTTAACAGTCAGAGTGGTGTAATAGGTAGATTGGGCAAGAAAGGAGATGATATCTGAGAAGTCAGCATCCTTGGATGAATCAAGGAGTGCGACCTGGTTGTGTTGAGGGTTAAGTGCCATTATGGGAAAAGTTGCAAAGAAATGAGTTTAAACTTGGGTAAATTGGAGACGAAGGAAGCTTTTGGTTATTTAAATGGGTGAAATGGCGGTTTTGGGGGTTGGATAAGGTGAAAAGATGTTTTGGTGTATGATATGACAAGGGTGGTAAGGTTAAATCCATTTAAATAATCCGACAACATTAACAAAACCTTTGCTTTTTACAGAGTGGGGCCCAAAAGATTTCCGTTACATAGTAAAATCTCTCTTTCGAGTATAAAACATATCCGAAGGTAATCTTCTTCCGAAGGCAATTTTACTTCCGAAGGTAAGTTTCTTACTTCCGAGAGTAAAAAGTGCTTTCTGAATGGAGAAGTTTATAAGCTTCAGAAGTAGATCTGATATGTAATCAATTGCTTCTTCGGAGACTAAAAACTCTTCCAAGAAGAAGATTTCCCTTGGAGGAATTTTGCTTCGGAAGATATATAAAACATCTTCCGAGGGTTAATTCCGCTTCGGAAGTTCTTTTGTAACAGGGCTTAGATTGTTTTGACAAAAGACATTGCACATTTTAAAAATATTTTCAAATGAGATAGACTAGTCAATGTTTATCATCCCAATAGCTGTAATGAGATATTTAAATCTTTGTTCATCAAAGGCTTTGGTGAACAAATCAGCATATTGTTCATTTGAGTCAACTTTTATTAGCTTAATCAGATTTTTCTCATGAATATCTCTGATCAAATAATACCTGATATCAATGTGCTTTGTCTTGGAGTGCTTCACCGGATTTTCAGTAATGGAGATAGCACTATTGTTGTCAATGTGGATAGGATTACTCATGGAGTTGAATCCGTAGTCTATCATCTGGTTCTGAATCCACAGAAGCTGAACACAGCAACTAGCAGCAGCAATGTATTCAGCTTCAGCAATAGATGTTGAGACGCATGATTGCTTTTTGCATTGACATGAGATGATCCTTGCACCAAGAAATTAACATCCACCTGATGTTGATTTCTTGTTGATATTGCAACCACCATAGTCACTATCAATATAGCCATAGAGATTAAAATTCATGTTCCTTGGATACCGAAGACCCAGTTTAGGTGCTCCTTTGAGGTATCTGAGGATTCTCTTGGCAACAACTAGGTGAGACACCTTTGGAGCAGCCTGCTATCTTGCACAGATGCAAGTTGCCAACATGATATCATGTCTACTTGCTGTGAGATACATCAGAGAACCAATAATTGCCCTATACTGAAGTTGATCAGTATCCTCCCCCTCAGAGTCAGGACAAAGATTATGGTTTCTGGGTATAGGTGTCTTGGCTGGCTTACAATCTTTCATATCAAATCTTTCTAAAATATCATTACCATATTTAGATTGATTGATAAAGAACCTTTCCTTCATCCGCTTCACATGAATTCCAAGGAAATAGTCCATTTTTCCCATGAAACTCATCTCACACTTCTTCTTCATGATGCTCTCAAAGTCTTTACACATTTGGTCATTTGAGGAACCAAATATGATGTCATCAACATAGACTTGAATGAGCAAAATGTCTTTCCCAGACTTCCTTATGAATAAAGTCTTGTCAATGGTACCTCTAGTGTAACCATTCTTGAGGAGAAACTGAGACAATGTCCCATACCATAGCCTAGGTGCCTGGTGCAGCCCATATAGAGCTTTATCCAGTTTGTACACGTAGTTGGGGTGTTGTGGGTCTTCAAATCCTGGAGGCTGGCACACATAGACTTCCCTATCTATATCCCCATATAGAAAGGTACACTTGACATCAAGCTGGTAGACAGTAAAATTCTTGGATTCAGCATAACTGCCTCAAGTCTTGCAACAGGTGCAAAGACATCAGTATAATCGATTCCCTCCTCTTGAGTGTATCCTTGAACTACAAGTCTTACCTTAATTCTTGATAATCAATCCTCTATCATCTCTCTTGTTCCTGAAAACCCATTTGGTGCCTATTGGTACTTGACCGGATGGTAGCGGACATAGGTTCCAAACCTTTGGTCTCTTGAATTGAAGCAATTCCTCTTGCATTAACTCAGCCCAGCTACTATCTGTCAAGGCATCTTCCACCTTCTTAGGTTCCATCTGGGATAAATAACATGAGTACAAACAGACATTCCCATTGTGAGTTTGTCCTCTTGTTCTCACACCTTCAGAGACTTCCCCTATGATATTCTCAGGTGGATGAGTGTTGTGAATCCTAAGTCTAGGGATCACCTCGAGTTGCAAAGATAGATATAGATTGGACATATTTTGCTCAGGAGCTTGAACACTTGGTCCAGCTGTTGTTTCAAACTCATTCAATGAGGACTGATTAAATGAATGAGACACATCATCATCATTTGTTGGCTGTGAAGCAGTATTAACAGTTGCATGTTCCTTCAAGATGCTACTTCCATCAGCTTGGTGTTGTGCAGTGTCACCAGATGAGTTTTGAGGCTCACTAGGTAGACCACTGGTTGAAGCTCCACTATCTCTTGAGATAGTTATGCTATCAGATCTGCCAATAGTGGGAGCTTGGTTTGCAACAACTCTTGGAGAACTCGGAAGAGGTCTGGGTAACTTAAACAGTTGGTCTTCATCAAAATCACTTTGAGTACCTGTTCCAGCTAAAACATTCTCACAAGAGGGTTTAGAATAGTTTGGAAACAATTCTAAATCAAAGATATGATCAGGGCCATTCCCCCTAACACAAGGAGTGTGCTCATTAAGATTCCTCAAATTATTGATTTTTAATGTTATAAACTCTATAAGAAATAGAGTTAGAGGAATATCCAACAAAGATACCATCATCCGACTTTTCAGCAAATTTTTCCACTTGTTCCATAGCTCATAAGGGGTTTTTCATTGTGGCTTAACTACAAGAACCTTGTTTTGCACATAGCATGCAGTGCTGACTGCCTCTGCCCAGAATGCTAGAGGCAGCTTTGAATCAGCTAACATGGTCCGAGCAGCCTCAATAAGTGTCCTGTTCCTCCTCTCAGCAACACCATTTTGTTGAGGAGTTCTAGGAGCACTAAATTGTCTGGCAATCCCTTTTGAGTTATAGAATGAGTCAAGAACTTGATTCCTAAACTCAGTCCCTTGATCACTTCTAATTATTTTAACCTTGTGATCAATTTGATTTTCTATTTTAAGAATAAAAGATTTTAAAGTTTCAACAGTTTCATCTTTAGTTCTTAAAAAGAATACCCATATAAATCTTGTAAAATCATCAACAATCACAAGACCATATGATTTCCTTCCAATGCTCATTATACTTGTGGGACCAAATAGATCCATGTGCAATAAGTTTAATGGAGTGGTGATAGAGTTAAGAACTTTGGATTTATGAGATGCCATGTTGTTCTTCCCTTTCAGGCATGCAATACAGTTATCTTTGTAGAAAAATTCCTTTATAAGCAAACCATGTACCAAGTTATTTTTAACCAATTTATTCATTGTTTTAAAATTCACATGACACATTCGTTTATGCCATAGTGTTGACTCATCACCATCAGCTTTGGAAAGAAAGCATGACATTTCACCCATTGGGGAAGCATTGTTCATATCAAGCTTGTACATATCCCCTTTCCTAGGAGATCTAAGAAGCACCAATTCCTGAGGAATTGTCATCCCGGGTTTGAGGATAATGCACTCATGTTCTGTGAAAAGCATTTGGTGCTTTTGATCACAAATATGAGAAACACTTTACAGGTTGTGTTCAAGCTGTTTGACAAAGTGCACTTTGTCAACTTTTAAATTACCGTTGGATATACTCCCTCTGCCAGAAATATATCCTCCGGCGTCACCTCCAAAATGGACATGACCTCTATCAAAATGTTGAAATTGCTGAAGAAGAGATATGTTCCCTGTCATGTGCCTGGAGCATCCATTATCCACAATCCATACATTGTTATTCTTGTCATATGGATGTCCCTGCACATAAGATGAGATGATTAGTTTTGATTGGAAACCCAAGCCTTGTTGGTATTGGGTTCTTCCAATGATAGTGACATAATTGAACCAAAGTTTATTCATGGGGGTTCAATGGATGTCTTTGAAGAAGAGGTTTGGGCTGCAACATCTTCTTTGATCTTCCATTCCATCCCTTGGTTGATCATAGTAGATGAGCTTGTTGAAGCTTGTGCAACTTGGCATTCTTCCGAAGCTTCTTTATTTTCGGAAGAAACCTTCACCAACTTTTCTTTCGAAGCAGTCTTCTTCTTGGAAGGTCTCCAAGGAACTCCCTTGCTCTTTTCGTTTTTCTTAGCCTTGTCTTCCGAAGCAATTTTCCCTTCGGAAGAATGAGTTTCTTCCGTAAGCAACTTTGCTTCCGAGACAAGTTTTCCTTTCTTCATCACTTGAACCATATGATAAGATCCAAATGTGAAACCTTCCCTGACTCCTTCCTTTTTAACATTATTTGCCTAATGTGTGATAGCAGGATTGTAATAACAATCTTTGGCCATGTGGTTTTGCAGACCACACATTATGCAGGCAATGTTAATCTTATGGGAATTTAAGGCTTGTTGTTTCTTGTTCTTCTTTTCTTCATCAGCAATCTTTCCCTTTAACTTCTGATCCTTTGGTAGGACAGGAGTGCTGGTACTACACTCCTTTCCTGAATCAGAGTTTCCTACCACCTAGAATCCAGCTGAGATGAACACACCCTTTTGCTTTGGGTCTATCTTCAACTTGGACTTAACCACTTTCTTGGCAGTTTTTCTGGCTGCCTTAGCTCGGCTTCTTCTGGCTTTGGTGGTCAGGGGTTGATCATCGCCAGCAGGAGTGGGTAAAATTACCTAGTTCTTCCCTGTGATGGCCTCCATAGTTTCATCACTCTTTGACTCATGGGAAGGTGAGTCAGCAGATGGAACCTCTTGCTCTTCAGTACCACACCTTGGTTGTCTAATAGACTCATAAGAATGTGGTGGAGCAATTTCATTGGTTCCCAACCCACCATTGTTTTGATAACAAAGTTTTAAGTGAGTGGATGATGCAAGAATGGCTTGGAAGTTTTGCTCAGAAATAGCATGCTTCTTGGCTTGAGCCTCAGCTGTGACAAGCTTGGCTTGAGCCTCAGACAATTTGGATATTAAATCCTTGATTTGAGTCTTGTAATTTGTATGTTCATATTTTAACAAGGACACAGTTTCCTCTAACTCTTCAATTTTGTTTTGATAGTCAGATTCAGCCCTTTTAAAATCAGATTTTAAAATGTTTAAAGACTTAATATCAGATTTAATTTCCATATTGTATTCCTGATATAACTTAACCTTAGCATAGCAAGCTGGAGTACAGAGATGTTCATATACCTTGTTGTCATTTGTTCCAGCCATGAGTGCTTGAGCAGGAGTCACATCCTGTACCATGAAGCTCCAATCAACTTCTTGAGCCATATCAGCTGTCTCAGTTGACTTTCCAGTAGCTTTTGGTGTAGAGGGATGTGTGGAAGCCTGTGGGGTTCCCGAATTTGACTTAGGAGCCTTGCATTCCCTTATAAAGTGACCAAGTTGGTTACAGTCGTAACATTTGGCCTTTGTCTTGTCAAACCCAAACATCCTGTTAGTTGGGTTCTGGGGAAACTGCCTTCCAGTTCTCTTGAAGAACTTCTTTGCTCTATAGGTTAACAGAGCCATCTGTTGGACTATGTCCACATACTCCACATCATCTGGGCTGAGACACTCTAGATCATCAAAGCAATACTGATAGTCACTAGAGTGCCCATTTCCTGAGACAAAGGCACATCTGTCCTGAAAGGAACTTTGCTGAGCCTGTTGAGACCTTGGAGTCTTAGGGAATGTGATGTATGGCCGAGAAGAACGGGATAGCTGTTGGGTGTATGTCAGGTACTGTTGAGGTTGGGGGGTCCTGAGCCTTCAGCAACCATTAAAGCGTTGCTAGCAGGAAGGCTTGAGGGTCTGCTCGTCTGATGGCCTCTCTTGTTCTCCATCTTTAGACGGTATCCATCAAGGATGCCATAAAGTTCAGTCATGGTGAGGGAGTTTAGATTTTCTGTCTTCTTGATAGAAACACAGTAGAACGTCCACTCATTTGGGAGTGCATTCATGAATATTCTTGTGAGATCTCTCAATTCAAGGGCAATTCCCACAGACTGAAGGGAGGAAATAAGATCCATATACCTGAAGTATTGCTGGCTGAGGGTCTCTCCAACAATATAAATGAAGTTCTCAAACTGTTGCTTCAGGCAATCCTTCTTGGAGTCATTGGAGCTAGAGTACATCTGAGATAGTGCATCAAACAGTTCTTTAGCTGACTTGCAATGCTCAAACCCCACCATGATGGAGTTGGGTATAGCAGTCATCATAACAGTCATGGCATTACTATCAATGTCCAGCTTCTTCTGGTCTTCATCAGAGTAGTCTTCTACAGCCTTCTCTATCATGGCACCGTTTCCACCTGGTGCTGCCACCTTGGTTTGTAAGGGCCATTGACAATGGATTGCCAACATTTGCTATCTTGATATCTGATGAAGCCTTCTATACGTCTGCTCCATGATCTAAAGTTTTCAGGGGTGATGATAGGTGCTTCAGTCATCGTCCCCATCTTAACTTCAGACTTTTGGTTGAGCGCCATTTTTGAGTGTGGTGAAACAAGGAGTGAAAAACGGGTTGATTTGGATGGTAAGATCTCACAATCAAGAGCCTAAAAAGCTCTGATACCAATTGCAAGATTGGTTTTTGTCACTTAACACTTAGTTTTTCTCTCACGGTTCAGATGATGATGCAGAATCCCTTCTAAGAGTTTATTATAATATACTAAGTAACAAAGAACACAAAGAAATAATTTTCAACATACTTGTATATATTACTTCTCAACTCAAAGTATTACAAGACTCTTACAAGCATATTACATGAGTTACAATCAGAAACTATATATACTAGATCCTATAGCCGGATATACTTTGATACCAGCTGCAAATCTATGACTAAAGCATATATTACAATGCTAAAGTTAAGGTATCTTAGATAAAGTATTATCTAAGATAAGATAGTCATGACATGTCCATGACTTACCTTTTGTCACCAACTAAAGTTGGTAACTGTACTAACTGATAAAAGGTGAACAGTGGAATAAATTATTGTCAACTACATAGGCGTGGAAAGCGCCACACAGTATCTCAGAGACTTGCAGCGGAGTGTCAGAAGGGCCATACTTATGTCCACTGGTTCATAGTAGTGTCTTCCGAATGTTAATTGGCTTCGGAAGAACTTGTTCTTCCGAAGCCACTTATACTTCAGAAGAGGCTACTTCTTCCGAGGCTTGTGGACTTCTCAAATCTTCATACTTCGGAAGTTGATGTCTTGATTTCTTTTAAGTCTTGAACTTCGGAAGAGACAAGACTTTGACTTCGGAAGCTGGAGTTTTCCTTCAGAAGATCTTTCAGACATGATCTTCGGAAGTTCTATCTTTGCCATCGGAAGAACTCCATTTGTCTTTGGAAGTTCTGTACTTAGCTTCAGAAGACCTTTATAAGTTGTACCAAAATTGTCTAAGTGTTTTGGTTTTGGTTGCACCAGCCTTTCTAGATCCAACATGAAGATTAAAGTTAGAGGAACTTCCGAAGAGGAATCCTAACTTCCGAAGACAAATTCATTCCACATCTGAAGATCAACACTTAGAAGAATTCAAGACAATGTCTTCGGAAGTATAAAGTCTTGAAGATCAGCACAAGTCTCGGAAGAAATAGACTCTTCCGAAGTATAAGTGGCTTCGGAAGAACTTGTTCTTCCGAAGCCAACTAACCTTTGGAAGAACCTAGTATGAACCAGTGGATATAAGTATGGCCCTTCTGACAAGCCGCTGCAACCTTTGAGATACTGCATGGTGCTTTCCCACACCCATGTAGTTGACCATACTTTATCCTACTGTTCATTCCTTATCAGTTAGTACAGTTACCAACTCTAGTTGATGACAAAAGGTAAGTCATGGACATCTCATGACTACCTAATCTAGGATAGTATTTTATCTTAGATACCTTACTACTAGCAATGTAGTATTTCTTTAGTAGTAATTTCCAGCTGGTAATCTTTTGTACAACTGGCTGTAGATAGTATTATATATAGTTCTCATTGTAAACTCAGTTAATATGCTTGTAAGAGTCTTGTAAACTTTGACTTGAGAATTAATATATACAAGTATCTTGAAAACTATCTATTGTGTTTGTTTACTTATTATATCATTATCAACTCTTAAGGGACTCTGCTTCATGAATTCGAGTGTGACCTTGAGAGTTTGAGAGATAATACTTGTGTTGAGTGACCATATTCGATCCTGTAATTGGTATCAGAGCTTCGTAGGCTCTTCATTGTGAGATCTTACCATCCAAATCAAACTGTTTCATCACTCATACACTTACCTCACTCAAAATGGTCCTCAACTAGAAGTCATCTGAATCTGAAATGGGAACGATGACTAAAGCCCTTATCATCACTCCTGCAACTTTAGATCTTGGTGCAATCGTATTGAAGGATTCATTAGGTATCAAGACAACAAAATGTGGAGATCTATCACCCATGGTCCTTACAAGCCAAAGGTGGCAGCACCGGTTGGAAATGGTGCCATGATAGAAAAGGCTGTTGAAGACTACTCAGATGAAGACTTCAACAAGAAAATGGACATTGATAGCAAAGCCATGACTGTGCTACTTACAGCCATACCAAACTCCATCATGGTAGGCTTTGAGCATTGCCATTCAGCCAAAGAACTCTCTAATGCTTTGTCATTAATGTACTCTGGTTTAAACGAGTCAAAGAAAGATTCCCTGAAGCAACAATTTGAAAACTTCACTTACATTGCTGGAAAGACCCTCAGCCAACAATACTTAGGTACATGGATCTTATCTCATTACTTCAGTCTGTAGGAGTGACTCTTGAGAAAAGAGATCTCTCAAGAAAATTCATGAGTACACTTCCAAATGAGTGGACTTTCTACTATGTCTCTATCAAGAGGACAGAGAACTTAAACAATCTTACCATGACTGAACTATATGGCATCCTTAATGGATATTGTGTAGAGTAGAGAGGCCCCCAGACGAGTAGACCCTCCAGCCTTCCTGCTAGCAACGCCTTGATGGTTGCTGAAGGCTCAAGACCCCCTAGTCTCAACAGTACCTGACTTACTCATAGCAGCCATCATGTTCTTCGGGGCCATACATTACATTTCCCAAGACACCAAGGTCTCAACAGGCTCAGTCAAGTCCATTCCAGGATAATTGTGCCTTTGTCTCAGGGAATGGGCATTCTAGTGATTTTCAGTTTTGCTTTGACGATGTAGAATGTTTTAGTCCAAATGATGTTGAATACATGGATATTGTCCAACAAATGACTCTATTGACTTATAGAGCAAAGAAGTTCTTTAAGAGAACTGAAAGGCAATTTCCCCAAAACCCAACCAACAGCAAATTCGAGTTTGACAATACCAAGGCCAAGTGTTACAACTGTAACCAGCTAGGCCACTTTGCAGAGAATGCAAAGCTCCCAAATCCAATCCGGGAGCCACTCAAGCCTCCAAACATCCTACCACACCCAAAGCTGCTAAAAAGTCAACTAAACAACACACAACTGTTGTTGCTCAAGAGGTTGACTGGAGCTTCATGGTGCAGGATGTGACCCCAGCTCAAGCACTTATGGCTGGAATTGATGACAACAAGGTATTTGAACACCTCTGTACTCCAGCTTGAACACCTCTGATATTGAGTCTTTGAACATCCTTAAATCTGATTTTAAAAGGATAGAATCTGACTATAAAATGAAAATTAAAGAGTTAGAGAAAACTGTGTCCTCTTTAAAACATGAACACTCCAATTATAGGGCTCAAATCAAAGATTTAATTTCAAAATTGTCTTAGGCCCAAGCCCGACTAATAATAGCTGAGGCTAAAGCTAGGAAGTATGCTATTGAAGAGCAAAACTTCCAAACCATTATTGCATCATCCTGCCACTCAAAGGTTTGTTATCAAAACAAAGGTGGGTTGGGAACCAATGAAATAGCTCCACCATATTTTTATGAGTCTATGAGACAACCAAGATGCGGGACTCAAGAGCAAGAGTTTCCAACTTTTCACCCACCATCTCATGAGAAGGAGAATTATGTAACTATGGAGACCATCACAAAGAAGGATCAGATAAAACAACCCATTCCCACCAGTGATGATCAACATCTAACCACTAAAGCCCGAAGAAACAAAGCTAAGGCAGCCAGAAAAACTGCTAAGAAAGTGGCTGAGTCCAAGCTGAAGATAGACCCAAAGCAAAAAGGTGTGTTTATTTCAGCCGGATTCCAAGTGGTTGGAAACTCTGATTCATGAAAAGAGTGCAGTACCAGCACTCCTATCCTGCTGAAGGATTAGAAGTTGAAAGGGAAGACTGTTGATGATGATAAGAAGTGCAAGAAACAACAGTCTTCACACCTCATGAAAATCAACATTGAATGCATAATGTGTGGTCTACACAACCAAATGGCTAAAGCTTGCTACTACAATCCTACAAGCACACATTATGCAAATAATGTTAAGAAAGAAGGAGTCAAAGAAGGTTTCACATTTGGACCTTATCACATGGTTCAAGTGTTAAGGAAAGGAAAGCTTGTTTCCGAAGCAAAGTTGATTTCAGAAGAAACTCATTCTTCCAAAAGGAAAATAGCTTCAGAAGACAAGCCAAAGAAAAATCAAAAGAACAAAAGGATTCCTTTGAAACCTTCCGAGAAGAAGACTGCTTCGGAAGAAATGGTGGTGAAAGCTTCTTCCGAGAACAAAGAAGCCTCAGAAGTATGCCATGCTACTCAAGCTTCTTCAAGCTCATCTACACTGATTAACCAAGGGATGGAATGGAAGATCAGACAAGATGCTGCAGCCCAAACCTCTTCTGCACAAACATCTATTGAACCACATGCATACACTTTGATTCAATTATGTCATCCACATTAGAAGAGCCCAAGACCAACAAGGATTGGGTTTCCAATAGTAACTAACTTTTTAACCTTATGTGCAGGGACATCCACATGACAAAAATGACAATGTATGGATTGTAGATAGTGGATGCTCCAGGCACATGACAGGAAACAAATATCTTCTTCAACAATTTCAATATTTTGATGGAGGTCCTGTTCAATTTGGAGGTGAAGCCGGAGGATACATTTCTTGTAGAGGTAGTGTATCCAATGGTAAGTTAAAAGTCGACAAAGTAATTTTTGTCAAACAGCTTGAACAAAATGTTTTAAGTGTTTCTCAATTCTGTGATCAAAAGCATCAAATGCTTCTCACAGAACATGAGTGCATTATCCTCAAACCCGGGATGACAATTCCTCAGGAATTGATGCTTCTTAGATCTCCTAGGAAAGGGGATATGTTTAAGTTAGATATGAACAATGCTTCCCCACTAGGTGAAGTATCATGCTTTCTTTCCAAAGCTAATGGTGATGACTCAACTCTATGGTATAAACGAATATGTCATGTTAATTTTAAAACCATAAATAAATTGGTCAAAAATAACTTGGTACATGGTGTGTCTAAAAAGGAGTTATCTGTAAATATAACTGTGTTGCATGTCCGAAAGGTAAGCAACACATGGTATCTCATAAATCCAAAGAAGTTAACTCCATCACCACTCCATTATACTTATTGCACATGGATCTATTTGGTCACACAAGTATAATGAGCATTGGAAGGAAATCATATTGCCTCGTGATTGTTGATTATGTTACTAGATTCACATGGGTATTCTTTTTAAGAACTAAAGATGAAATTGCTAAAACTTTTTCCATGGGAAAAATAGACTTTTTCCTTCGAATTCAAGTGAAGCAAATGAAAGAAGGATTCTTTATCAATCAATCAAAATATGTCAATGACATTTTAGAAAGATTTGATATGAAGGATTGTAAGCTAGCAAAGACTCCTATACCCAGAAATCACAATCTTTGTCTTGACTTTGAGGGGGAGGATACTGATCAACATCAGTATTGGGCAATCATTGGATCTTTTATTTATCTCACAGCCAGTAGACCTGATATCATGTTTGCAACTTGCACTTGTGCTAGATATCAGGCTGCTCCAAAGGTGTCTCACCTAGTTGTTGCCAAGAATCCTTAAATACCTTAAAGGAGCACCTAAACTGGGTCTTTGGTATCCAAGGAATCAGAACTTCAACCTCTATGGCTACACTGATAGTGACTACGAAGGCTGCAATATCAACAACAAATCAACATAAGGAGGATGTCAATTTCTTGGTGGAAGGATCATCTCATGGCAATGCAAGAAGCAATCATGTGTCTCAACATCAACTGCTGAAGCTGAATACATCACTGCTGCTAGTTGTTGTGCTCAGTTGCTGTGGATTCAAAACCAGATGTTAGACTATGGCTTCAATTTCATAAAGACTCCTATCCACATTGACAACAAGAGTGCCATTTCCATTACAGAAAATCCTAACAAGCACTCCAAGACAAAGTACATTGACATCAGGTATCATTTCATTAGAGATATTCATGAGAAAAACCTGATCAAACTAGTCAAAGTTGACTCAAATGAACAATATGCTGATTTATTCACCAAAACATTTGATGAACAAAGATTTAAGTATCTAATTGCAGCTATTGAGATGATAAACATTGATTAGTTTATCTCCTATGAAAACCTTTTCAAAATGTGTCTTGTCTTTGTCAATCAAATCTAAGCCTTGTTACAAAAGGTATTTCTTCAAAAATTTACTAAGTATGGGTTCTTCCGAAGAGAAATTATCCCTCGGAAGATGATATATTTATCTTCTAAAGGAAAATTCCTCCAAGTTAGTTTTATCTTCCGAAGAGTTTTAGCCTCGGAAGAACATTTAACTTCATATCAAATTTTACTTCCGAAGCTTGAAAACTTCTTCACTCGGATGACCTTCTTACTCTCGGAAGTAAATTTCTCTTATGATGAGATTTACCTTCGGAAGTAAGTTTGGCTTCGGAAGAGATTACTCTTGGAAAAGCTATTCTCTCGGAAGAAAGCTTTACTGTGTAACGGAAATATTTTGGGCCCCACTCTGTAAAAAGGTAAAGATTTTATTAATAATGTAGGAATATTTTAAATGGATTTATCCTTACCGCCCTTGTCACATCTTACCCCAAACTATCATTTAACCTTATCCATCCGCCTTTTCACCCCTTTAAAATACTTCCGACCTATCATTCTAATCTTTTTACCAAATTTCAAAGCCCTAAGTTTCCTTCGTCTTCACTTTTACTACCAAATTCACCTCACTTTCTCTGTAATTTCTTAACAATGGCACTAAATCCCAACCACAACCAAGTCGCACTCCTTGACTCTTCAAAGGATGTTGACTTCTCAAAAATCATCTAGTTTCTAACCCAGCTCACCTACTACACAACCCTTAATGTTAACCCCACTGTCTACTCCAACCATATGGCCGAATTTTGGGCAAATAGTCAGATTGATACCCTGAATGGCGTTAGGGTTATCAGATCAAGGATCTGTGGCCAAGAGTTGGTCATCTCTGAACAAACCATCAGGGAGCACTTTGAGCTTCATGATGAAGGTTCTCCTACGAATTCCACAAATCAAATTTGGAGGACATATATGCCCAAATGGGATATGGCGGAGATGTGAGCAGGTCCACTGTCTACAAGTTCAACTTATACTACGACTGGAAGTTTCTGCTTCACATAGTTCTTCACTGTCTATCAAACAAGTCTAGGGTTTGGGATCAAATTCCCTATGATTTTGGATGCCTAGTTCATGGGTTGGTAAAAGGCCTCCGGTTTAACTATTCAAGGTTTATGCTGAATAACCTCAGAGGAAACCTTCAAAGGGAGACATTCTACATGTATCCCATGTTTATTAAGCATATAATCAACTGTGAGCTGGATCAGGATAAGCTTGTCTGTGCAACTACTCTTCCTATCCCTTACATGAGGCCGACCATATTCAAGGTTCTAAAGAGAGTATCCACCAACTTCACCGGAAGATATACTGCACTTCTGCCAGGTAAGATTGAGTCAATGGCTCCTGGTGTCATCCATGTACACCACATATGTGATGAACCCACACTAGCAATAACCACTTCAATACCAATTATTCCTTCCTACCCAATCAAATATACATATTAGAGACGCTCCAAGCGAACTCTTGTTCAATCTACTCTAATTGAACAAGTCCCCCTGTTCTATCCAAAAAGGATATAGTAGAACAATGGGCTCCCACTCAGTTCGAAGTCGAACCATCCTTCACAATTGACCTCAATATGGGAATTGAGTCTCCTCAGTCTCCCATGAGCCCCAAACCCAAGCTATAAGCCCTCAGGATGAGTCATTATACTTCCCTGAGCAGCCAAAAATGGACAGCCTAATTATAGGTGTGACAACCGACCTCCAGGTTGTTACCCTAACCCTAGATTACTTGCATCATTATCCATGTTATGAGTGCTAATAATTGAAACTATCCAACCCTACTATGAAATTGGAATCAATTCTTACTATTTGATGTAAATTATGATTTTATTTGATTTTTATTATTGACTTTTAACCAATTTAGGTTTCTACCTTTTAAAAATTAGTGTTCCGGGAATGTCAACTAGTCACCCTTACAAAATTAAACTCAAGAGAAGGCAATTAAAATATGAGCATACACACTCACACTTACATAATTTCGGCCATGCATGCATGGGCATGCATTAGACACCTCAAACCACCTTCCACTAAATAATACATAATACCCAATACTACGAAATTACACTACACAACAAAAATTTCAATTAAAATTAAATCAAAAACCCTTCCCCACTACCCTCCAAGAACGGCCGCCCCCCCCCCCCCCCCACCACTCTCCTCTCCTCTTCACCACCACCCCACACAACCACTTATCTTTCATGCATCTCTCTCCCTCTCTCCCTTAATTCGAATCAGCTGGATCAAAACACACACACACATCTCACAACACTCTCCAACAATTCTCTCTAGTCTTGTGAAGAAAACTTCAAAGACCACACCAAGATCCATTCGGCCAAGAGCAAAACCGCAAAGGAGTGGCCTTATTTGCAAGATTTGGTCACACAACCGTGTTTGTTCCACCTTTCCAGCCTTAGTTCGAGTTTCTCCATTCAAGTCCAAGGAGTTTCAAGCCATTCACGGCCATCAACACCTTCTAAACCGTGAGTTACATCGAGTGTAAGCTCATGTTGTCGGTTTTGTGACATTTCTCTTGTTTTCTCCATTTATCATCTAAGAATCGTGTATTTCCTTGTTGTAACAGAAACATCTCACCATCATCTCATTCTTAAGGAGTTCCCAACGTTCTTGAAGGTAAACTTCATGTTATGTTAGTCATTCTTGAGGTGGAAACCGATTTCCACCATGAAAACCCTCATTTTGAGTGTTTTGGCATCATCTAACTTGTGAAAGCTTAAACCCTTGTAAACCAAACTTGTGACCTGCATTTTTATGACTTAATGGACTCCCAAGAACCTGTTTTTAAAAGTTCCAAGTGGCTACATACTCAAACCCACGGTTGATACATGGATTTCACCTTGAAACCATCCTTTCTACATGTAACAACACCCTCTTGAGCATTTGTTTGAAAAATCCTTTTAACCAAGACCCATAAACTACTCATGAACGACTTAATGACACCTTAATAATCTGTTTATGAAGTTAAACGAAGTGTTGGTAACATTTAAACTCAAGTTAAGATGGTTTACACTAGTGTAATTGTCGGTTATGGCATTTTCTTCATATTTGAAGCATATGGATGTATAGATCAACTAGGCAACATGTTGGGACTGAAATTACAGTAGGTTTTAGTGAATATTAAAAGTGTTAGCAATGTTTAATCTCTGGAATAAAGGACATGTTGTGATTTACCCTCTTTTAGTCACTTTCGGGACCCGAAAATATGGTAAAATGACTTAAAAATAGTAAGAATACAAGTTTAACATTCTGAAAAAGAATTACAGGCTCAAAAATGATAAATAAAGTACTCTGGAGTCAATGGATAATTTAAATGGTCAAAGACACAAATAAATGATATTTTAACTAAAAACGGGTACAAACCGAGCATCGTTTTTGAGAAAAATCCATAAAAATAGAGTTTAAAACTAAGATTTATAAAAATCATATGATTTCAGAAAGTTAAGTAATAAAGGACTTAAAGGATTTGAAAAATTGGTCAAACAAGTTTTAAATGGTCAAACCCGGTCAAAACCGCGTATTAACGGGTCAAACGTAAAAACAAGATTTTTAACTATAAAAGGCCAATTTACACAATTTAAGGACTTAAAAATTTATAAAGAAATATTTTAGAAAATACCTACTGGTCCAAGATTTAAATTTAGGAAAACTCCAATTTACTGTTAAAACTATCCGGCTTTTACCGTAACCGGGAGCGTTTAACGCGCAGTTTTTAAAATCGAACCCGTAGACTAAAGTTTTGAAGCACTTACTCCATAATTATCATAATATGACTCTAGTAATCTGATTTTTGGACTTAAATGACATAAAAGGCAAGAAACTAAACTTAAGGGTAGAAACTGTCAATTTTGAAACTTGAGGGACTAAACTGTAAAATTTTTCCAAACCTTATAACTGACTTCCAGGAAACTAATAAACATTTAAACAAAAAAATTTCTTAATATACTTAACCTAATGAAGTGAAAATCCCCAATTTTCATGAAGACACCTTGACTTGCCATAAAAGGAAACTTTTTATACAAACCTTCACGAAACCAAAGCCTTACCCAATAGCTAAACTCTTGACATCAATGTTGCACTTTGAATGAGTTTAGGGTAGTAGCTTATTGCTTAATATGTACATGTTAGGGTGCTAGACTTGTGACACTTCCCGGCACACCAAGAGACTTTGATTTGGAAACCTAAGGTGAGTTCTAGTGATCCCCCTTTTTACTATTGTTTTGGGATGAAACATGCTCTACTTTTTATGAACTATGATTGTGCTTTATTTGATGATACTATGTGGGATTTGTGGTTACCTGCTGATTCTTATATCATAATCATTAATTCTTTCGTGAACCGCTTGATTTATATGGATAGATCTATTTGGGGAATCCCCCACACACAGTGGCTTCCGTTCCAGGAAGGTTACCCCACTGAGATCCTGAGGGATCGTTGTGGCATGTAACAAGTTTTGCTAAGAATCTATGGTGAACCATCCGGGCAGGTAGGGTTCACTGGTATGGGGCTCAGTTTCTTCCTTCGGGATATCCGGTAAAACACAACTTTAGAAGAGGCTAACCGGGACTGAGTGCAGGGTTGATTATGATTTTATTCTTCCCACGATGATAAACAATGATTATTTTCTTTTAATCAAAGAAGGATTTATTAACCTTTTGTTTTTAAACTTTAAGCACTTGAATTCACCAACTTTTTAGTTGACACAATTTTCTTTTGAGCATGTTTCAGGTAATATATGAAGAGATCCTAGCAGTTGTGAAGACCTAGACTTATCCCCGTGACATGGCATTGGCTTATTTCCTTGATGAAACAATTGAACAATTTATATTTTGTGTTGAACAAGTACAATTTCATTTTTATGGATGATTGTAAAACTTATTTGGGGCTTGATGTGTCTCTAGCCCTGTTACCCTTTTTAAAACTTTAATGCCATGTGATATTCTCTCCTTTGAGCTCTTATAATGGTTTGTTTCCGCTGCCATATGTTGTTGCTAGTCTGTGACGTCCCACCCTACCTGGGCCCGGGGTGTGACAGATTGGTATCAGAGCCAAAGGTTGTAGAGATGTCGGGAATGCCATAGTAGACCCTAGGCTACAACCCTGATACCCTAGGACTGTCCTTGTGGGAAGTGTTGGGATGATCGGGTTAGGTAAATTGATGATTACACTTGATCAACGTAATCAAGAATTTACCGGACGCGTAATTTCCATCACTGATCTTTAGGTTATGGTTGGACTTTTTCTGGTTTATATTGATGATTTGAAACTAATTTTTAAAAGGGGATTTAAATGATTTTATGATAAACTATGCTATCCGATACTACTTGAAGAAACTATTGATCTGGGCAAAACAGACAACTATATGTTGGAATAACAGATACTATTGCATTAACTACTATTATTAGTACTATTATGTAAATCATGAGCTATGAGAAACCAAATTACTCATGATGTATTTCTTACAGGATAACGTCAATGGCTGATAAAGAAAAGGCGCCTGCTCACCCCGACACAGAGACTGCTCCTACCAGAAACCTGAGGAGAAAGAAACCCCCGACGGAGTATGAGGCGTACCTCCGGAGATGCGGACATCCAGGGTGGATATTCGTCACGTCCGAAGACACTGAGGCTTCCGAGGACTCTTCCTCCACATCACCTTCCCGAAGCCGAACGCGATCTCACTCTCCTCAAGTAGCTGCTCCGACCCTCTCACCCATCCCACCTATTGGGAATAGGGGTGCGCGTACTGTCACCCGACCTCGCAAAAACGTTAGGCCAGGATCCTCCGTATCCTTTAGGATGCCTCCTCCTCCTCCCCCGCCTGTTAGGATTCCGACATCGGTACCCCCACTGTTTGACCCTCGTGACGAACGCTTGATGCCGCCGAGACATAGTATGTATGACGGCCCTACTGTACTGGCTGGTGATAGGTACTCCCAGTCGAGTCGCCGGGCAAGTGATGTAGGACCCTCCGATGCGACATTAGATGAGATTTTGAGGACTGTTCGCCGTCATGAGCTGACTGTTCAGCACGCCACTCGAACTTCTCAGTCGGCTCAGTTCCAGGCGATGATGGCTACACAGGGAGTGAAGCGTTTGGAGCAGGAGCAGAGGAAGAAGGGTACAAGATGGTTTGGATGGCTAAAGAGGAAGTGGATGTGAGAACTGGAGTACTCAGTTGGATTTATCTGTCTGTGGACAGTAGTAGGAAACTATTTGAATTCTTATTCGATACTATTATTTTATTATTATGGGGGTGATGGCACCTTCCAAATTGTAAGAGCATGACTCTGATTCTATTTGTTTGGATGATACTATCGTTAACTGCTTTTGGGATGCTAGAATTATTAAACTGTCTGTATTGAATTGCTATATGTTTTGTTGTGATTTGAAATTTGTCTGTGCCTTTTCTAAATGGTTGCCCAACTGTTATGTCATGTTTTGAATTGGACTTTTAAGGTTCTTTAGTGGGTTGTAAATACATATGTGCATGCCATGATCCCTCTTCCGAGGCATGGTGTGATAGGATAATGATGCCTAGGCTATCCGAAACAAAATTTATGAGATGCTAAACGAATCTATTTGTGATACTATCAGAATGCCGACTCGCAGAGGAACACGTTTTGGTCGACGTGGAGCCACCAGGGGCCGCCATGAGGAAGCAAGGCCTATTGGAAACCAACCTACTCCACCAGGGACTCCCCACGGGGAGAATACTAATCAAGAGAGTGACGAAAGGATTGCTAACCTCGTAGCTCAGCAACTGGCCAACGCCATTCCGACTATCATTGCACAGATAAATGCAGACCGGGATAACACTACTGGTAACGAACGGCCGGTAAACGATGAGAGCCACGACGAAGAAGCTGAGGCGTTAAGGAATGGGTGCTCTTACAAGACCTTTATGGCATGTAAGCCCAAGGACTTCTATGGCACCGAGGGTGCTATAGAGACTTACAGGTGGATCGACGAAATGGAAGCCGTCTTAGACATCAGCGAGTGCAAGATGGAGCATATGGTGAGATTTGCATCACAATCTCTCAAGGGATCAGCTCTTGAATGGTGGAAGTCCATTACTCAGAGCCGTGGAAGAAACGTGGCTAATCGAATGGGTTGGACTGAATTCCGAGAGCTAATGACCAACAAATATTGCCCCATCAATCAACTCGAGAAGCTGGAGACAGAATTTTTAAGCTGGAGATGAAAGGACCCAATTACACTAAATACATCAATCGTTTCTTAGCCCTGTCCCGACTTGTGCCACATTTGGTGACGCCAGAAGCCAAAGGTGTAGCACGGTTCATCTGGGGACTACACCCAAGAGTTAGGGGTATGGTTCGTGCCTCTCAGCCTGTGACCCTGCAAGCTGCTGTCGACCTTACCAGCAGTTTGACTGATGATCTAATTAGGGCTGGATGGACCGATCAAGGAAGGGCTGATGAGAAGAAGAAGTTTGTTGGTGATAAAAGGAAGTGGTTTGAAGCGAAAAGAGCGGTTGGAAGTAGCAGTGGGTCAAGTAGAAGGATTCTGAAGGAGTGAGACGTGATGATCAAGGAAGCAAAAACCGGAGATTGTATACGGGGACAAGCCCACTCTGCAGCAAGTGCAAGTTACATCATCAAGGGGAATGTAACCCGATGCCCTGTTTTAGGTGCAAGAGAACAGGCCATTTAATTAAAGACTGTACTTATGTACCGGGGAAACAATGCTACGAGTGTGGAGACCCAGGGCATATGAGGAACAAGTGTCCTAAGCTGGGTAGAGACAAGGATGCCAAGCACAACAAGCCTAAGGGAAGAGCTTTCGTTATGGACCCAGCAGGAGCTCGTAGGGAACCCGACGTGGTCAACGGTACGTTCCTTGTAAACAATCATCCCGCTACTGTACTGTTTGATACTGGAGCGACTGCTAGTTTTATCTCTAGTACTTTTAGGCCATTGATTGACTTAGACGCGTGTACCTTGACTGATACATTTACCGTAGAATTAGCTGACGGTAATATTTTAGAAGCTAACGAAATCATTAGGGATTGCCCCCTGAATCTAAAAGGGAATATGTTTAAGATTGACTTGATGCCCATTAAGTTAGGAGGATTTGATGTGGTCGTGGGTATGGACTGGTTAGCGAAGCATAAAGTCGAAATCGTATGTGATGAGCGACTGCTCAAGATACCGTTGAGCGACGAAGAAGTGTTAGTGGTAGAAGGTGAAAGGAGTAACACTCTATACCCTATGATATCCCACTTAAAAGCTACCAAGAGCTTGAAGAAGGGATGTCCAGCTTTTATAGTATATGTGATGAAAGCCCAAAAGGAGAAGAAGATCGAAGAGATTCCCGTGGTTTCGGAATACCCAGAGGTGTTTCCGGAAGAACTACCAGGACTTCCCCCGAATCGACAAGTTGAATTCCAGATAGACTTGTTGCCTGGTGCTGCACCAGTAGCCAAGGCACCGTACCGGCTCGCCCCACCTGAGATGAAGGAGCTAATGGTACAAATTCAAGAACTACTGGACAAGGGATTTATACGTCCGAGTGTTTCTCCATGGGGTGCCCCGGTACTATTCGTGAAAAAGAAAGACGGAACCCTGCGAATGTGTATTGATTACAGGGAATTGAATAAGCTGACCATAAAGAACCGTTACCCTCTCCCGAGAATAGATGACCTATTTGATCAACTGCAAGGAGCAAGTTATTTCTCCAAAATAGACTTGAGGTCAGGATACCACCAGCTGAAGATAAGAGAAGAAGATATACCCAAAACCGCCTTCCGAACTAGGTATGGACACTATGAGTATTTGGTCATGCCCTTTGGACTGACTAATGCTCCAGCAGCATTCATGGACCTCATGAATCGCGTTTGCCGCCCTTACCTCGACAAGTTTGTGATCGTGTTTATCGACGACATACTGATCTATTCTCAAAGTAAAGACGAGCACGAGAAGCATCTCAGGCTAATTCTTGAATTGCTCAAGAATGAGCAACTATATGCCAAGTTCTCGAAATGTGAATTCTGGATGCGCCAGATCCAATTCTTAGGTCATGTGGTAAATGAGGATGGGATTCAAGTTGACCCTTCCAAGATTGAGGCCATAAAGAATTGGAAGATTCCTGAAACTCCTACGGAGATAAGGCAATTCTTAGGACTGGCTGGCTATTACCGAAGATTTATAAAGGACTTCTCGCGTATAGTGCAACCTTTGACCGCACTAACCAAGAAAAACACAACCTTTGTGTGGGAGCGAGAGCAGAACGAGGCGTTTGAAACGCTTAAAGAGAAATTATGCAGTGCACCTATCCTTGCTCTTCCAGAAGGAGTAGAAGACTTCGTGGTCTATTGTGACGCTTCGCGTCAAGGGCTAGGATGTGTATTGATGCAACGCAACAAGGTGATTGCTTACGCGTCGAGACTGCTGAATGATCATGAGAAGAACTACACGACGCACGATCTGGAGTTGGGTGCCGTGGTGTTTGCCCTTAAGATGTGGAGGCACTACCTTTATGGCACAAAGTGCATCATCTACACTGACCATAGAAGCCTGCAGCATATCCTTGACCAAAAGATGCTCAACATGCGTCAGAGAAGATGGGTTGAGCTATTGAACGATTACGAGTGCGAGATCCGCTACCATCCTGGTAAAGGCCAATGTTGTGGCGGATGCGTTGAGCCGAAAGGAAAGAGAGAAACCTCTTCGAGTACGAGCCTTAAGGATGAGTGTGTATACCAACCTTATAGCAAAACTGAAGGAAGCTCAAGGCGAGGCATTAAAGGAAGAAAACTAAAGGAAGAAGGATTGACTGGAATGGAAAAGCTATTGGAGATAGGGGACGATGGTACATATAGATTGGTGGAAGGACTTGGGTGCCAAAACACGGAGGAATTCGAGAAGTAATCCTCGATGAAGCACACAAGTCTAGGTATTCAATTCACCCTGGAAGTGATAAGATGTACCAGGATTTAAAGACACTTTTCTGGTGGCCGGGAATCAAAAGATCAATCGCCGTTTATGTGGGGAAATGTTTAACTTGTGCCATGGTAAAAGCTGAGAACCAAAAACCATCAGGAACGTTGCAGCAACCTGAGATTCCAGAATGGAAATGGGATAATGTTACGATGGATTTTGTTACCAAGTTGCCTAGAACGTTTAAAGGTCACGATGCTATTGGGTAATAGTGGATAGACTAACCAAATCAGCTCACTTCTTGCCAATTAGAGAAGACTACGACATGACGAAACTGGCCCAACTTTATGTCGACGAGATTGTAACAAGGCATGGAGTGCCTCTGTCGATCATCTCAGACCGTGATAGCCGTTTCACCTCTCGTTTCTGGAAATCGTTCCAGCAAGCTTTAGGAACCCGTTTAGATCTTAGCACGGCTTACCACCCTCAGACCGACGGACAGAGCGAAAGAACTATTCAAACGATGGAAGACATGTTGAGAGCTTGCGTGATGGACTTTGGCGGAAACTGGGATAACCATCTTCCTTTGGTGGAATTCGCCTATAACAATAGTTACCACGCGAGTATCAAAGCCGCTCCGTATGAGGCCCTTTATGGCAGGAAATGCCGATCACCCTTGAGTTGGAATGAGATTGGTGACAGCCAAGTGATGGGACCCGACATAGTGTTGGAAACCACCGACAAGATCTATAAGATAAAGGAGCGACTGAGAGCAGCCAGAGATCGACAGAAGAAGTACGCTGACAGGAGGCGGAAACCTCTAGAGTTCCAAGTGGGCGACAGAGTGATGCTAAAAGTAGCACCGTGGAAAGGAACAGTGAGGTTCGGAAAAAGAGGAAAACTAAGCCCAAGATACATTGGACCATTCGAGATAATGGCAAGAATTGGTCCAGTGGCATATAAGTTGAAACTACCCCCGGGGTTGAGTCACATACACGACACCTTTCATGTGTCAAACTTGAAGAAGAGCATGGTAGACAAAACCCTGGAACTACCATTAAAAGAAGCAAGGATAAGCGACAAACTGAACTTTGTGGAAGAACCTGTGGAGATCACGGATCGTTTGGTCAAACAACTCCGGCGGAGCCGCATACCCAAGGTTAAGGTTAGATGGAACTCCAAGCGAGGACCTGAATTTACTTGGGAGCGTGAAGATGAAATGAGGAAGAACTATCCACACCTCTTCAAACCCACCCGTTCAGTCTCTAATCAGAGTTAAAATTTCGGGACGAAATTTCCTAAACGGTGGGAGAATGTGACAACCGACCTCCAGGTTGTTACCCTAACCCTAGATTACTTGCATCATTATCCATGTTATGAGTGCTAATAATTGAAACTATCCAACCCTACTATGAAATTGGAATCAATTCTTACTATTTGATGTAAATTATGATTTATGTGATTTTTATTATTGACTTTTAACCAATTTAGGTTTCTACCTTTTAAAAATTAGTGTTCCGGGAATGTCAACTAGTCACCCTTACAAAATTAAACTCAAGAGAAGGCAATTAAAATGTGAGCATACACACTCACACTTACATAATTTCGGCCATGCATGCATGGGCATGCATTAGATACCTCAAACCACCTTCCACTAAATAATACATAATACCCAATACTACAAAATTACACTACACAACAAAAATTTCAATTAAAATTAAATCAAAAACCCTTCCCCACTACCCTCCAAGAACGGCCGCCCCCCCCCCCTCACCACTCTCCTCTCCTCTTCACCACCACCCCACACAACCACTTATCTTTCATGCATCTCTCTCCCTCTCTCCCTTAATTCGAATCAGCTGGACCAAAACACACACACACACATCTCACAACACTCTCCAACAATTCTCTCTAGTCTTGTGAAGAAAAATTCGAAGACCACACCAAGATCCATTCGGCCAAGAGCAAAACCGCAAAGGAGTGGCCTTATTTGCAAGATTTGGTCACACAACCGTGTTTGTTCCACCTTTCCAGCCTTAGTTCGAGTTTCTCCATTCAAGTCCAAGGAGTTTCAAGCCATTCACGGCCATCAACACCTTCTAAACCGTGAGTTACATCGAGTGTAAGCTCATGTTGTCGGTTTTGTGACATTTCTCTTGTTTTCTCCATTTATCATCTAAGAACCGTGTATTTCCTTGTTGTAGCAGAAACATCTCACCATCATCTCATTCTTAAGGAGTTCCCAACGTTCTTGAAGGTAAACTTCATGTTATGTTAGTCATTCTTGAGGTGGAAACCGATTTCCACCATGAAAACCCTCATTTTGAGTGTTTTGACATCATCTAACTTGTGAAAGCTTAAACTCTTGTAAACCAAACTTGTGACCTGCATTTTTATGACTTAATGGACTCCCAAGAACCTGTTTTTAAAAGTTCCAAGTGGCTACATACTCAAACCCACGGTTGATACATGGATTTCACCTTGAAACCCTCCTTTCTACATGTAACAACACCCTCTTGAGCATTTGTTTGAAAAATCCTTTTAACCAAGACCCATAACCTACTCATGAACGACTTAATGACACCTTAATAATCTGTTTATGAAGTTAAACGAAGTGTTGGTAACATTTAAACTCAAGTTAAGATGGTTTACACTAGTGTAATTGTCGGTTATGGCATTTTCTACATATTTGAAGCATATGGATGTATAGATCAACTAGGCAACATGTTGGGACTGAAATTACAGTAGGTTTTAGTGAATATTAGAAGTGTTAGCAATGTTTAATCTCTGGAATAAAGGACATGTTGTGATTTACCCTCTTTTAGTCACTTTCGGGACCCGAAAACATGGTAAAATGACTTAAAAATAGTAAGAATACAAGTTTAACATTCTTAAAAAGAATTTCAGGCTCAAAAATGATAAATAAAGTACTCTGGAGTCAATGGATAATTTAAATGGTCAAAGACACAAATAAATGACATTTTAACTAAAAACGGGTACAAACCGAGCATCGTTTTTGAGAAAAATCCATAAAAATAGAGTTTAAAACTAAGATTTATAAAAATCATATGATTTCAGTAAGTTAAGTAATAAAGGACTTAAAGGATTTGAAAAATTGGTCAAACAAGCTTTAAATGGTCAAACCCGGTCAAAACCGCGTATTAACGGGTCAAACGTAAAAACAAGATTTTTAACTATAAAAGGCCAATTTACACAATTTAAGGACTTAAAAATTTATAAAGAAATCTTTTAGAAAATACCTACTGGTCCAAGATTTAAATTTATGAAAACTCCAATTACTGTTAAAACTATCTGGCTTTTACCGTAACCGGGAGCGTTAAACGCGCAGTTTTAAAATCGAACCCGTAGATTAAAGTTTTGAAGCACTTACTCCATAATAATCATAATATGACTCTAATAATCTGATTTTTGGACTTAAATGACATAAAAGGCAAGAAACTAAACTTAAGGGTAGAAACTGTCAATTTTGAAACTTGAGGGACTAAACTGTAAAATTTTTCCAAACCTTATAACCGACTTCCAGGAAACTAATAAACATTTGAACAACAAAATTTCTTAATATACTTAACCTAATGAAGTGAAAATCCCCAATTTTCATGAAGACGCCTTGACTTGCCATAAAAGGAAACTTTTTATACAAACCTTCACGAAACCAAAGCCTTACCCAATAGCTAAACTCTTGACATCAATGTTGCACTTTGAATGAGTTTAGGGAAGTAGCTTATTGCTTAATATGTACATGTTAGGGTGCTAGACTTGTGACACTTCCCGGCACACCAAGAGACTTTGATTTGGAAACCTAAGGTGAGTTCTAGTGATCCCCCTTTTTACTATTGTTTTGGGATGAAACATGCTCTACTTTTTATGAACTATGATTGTGCTTTATTTGATGATACTATGTGGGATTTGTGGTTACCTGCTGATTCTTATATCATAATCATTAATTCTTTCGTGAACCGCTTGATTTATATGGATAGATCTATTTGGAGAATCCCCCACACACAGTGGCTTCCGTTCCAGGAAGGTTACCCCACTGAGATCCTGAGGGATCGTTGTGGCATGTAACAAGTTTTGCTAAGAATCTATGGTGAACCATCCGGGCAGGTAGGGTTCACTGGTATGGGGCTCAGTTTCTTCCTTCGGGAATATCCGGTAAAACACAACTTTAGAAGAGGCTAACCGGGACTGAGTGCAGGGTTGATTATGATTTTTTTCTTCCCACGATGATAAACAATGATTATTTTCTTTTAATCAAAGAAGGATTTATTAAGTCCTTTTGTTTTTAAACTTTAAGCACTTGAATTCACCAACTTTTTAGTTGACACAATTTTCTTTTGAGCATGTTTTAGGTAATATATGAAGAGATCCTAGCAGTTGTGAAGACCTAGACTTATCCCCGTGAAATAGCATTGGCTTATTTCCTTGATGAAACAATTGAACAATTTATATTTTGTGTTGAACAAGTACAATTTCATTTTTATGGATGATTGTAAAACTTATTTGGGGCTTGATGTGTCTCTAGCCCTGTTACCCTTTTTAAAACTTTAATGCCATGTGATATTCTCTCCTTTGAGCTCTTATAATGGTTTGTTTCCGCTGCCATATGTTGTTGCTAGTCTGTGACGTCCCACCCTACCTGGGCCCGGGGTGTGACAATAGGCTCAATGCCTCTAGACTTGATCAAGGTCCCGTGTAATTAGGCATAACTTCCATATCATTTACTGACCTACTTACCGGTACTTACCTACTTATCAGTGAGACTAAATCTACAGCAACTTTACCTCCTGATGACTCTGAAAGAGACATCACTAGGGAAAGGAAACTAGGGTGCCAAAAAACCACATCTGGTGGTGAGGATGAACATACTAGGTATGTTACCTCATCTCCTTGTGATTCTTCTAAAGAAGATGAGGGAAGAATGCAACTCATAATTAGAGACCTACTTTCTAAAGTCTCAAACCTTGAATCAAGGGTTAAGACATTAGAGGATAGATCTTTCACTCAGCAACTTGAGATTGAAAATCTCAAGGCTCAACTAGCTGAGACACAGATTGAGAGATCTATTAGGCATATACCAGTTCAAGTCTCTCTGACTTCTTCCTCTAGCTCATCAAGCATCTCAAGATGATGCTACCAAAAAGGGGGAAAATGTTTAGAGTGAAACACATGCGGAGCAAAGCTTGGCTCTTTCTACACTATCTTTTAGATACCCTGCTCAACAAGCAACTGTTTTCCTTGAGCCTCCTCCTATTATTCTTCAAGTGGACCCAAGGATGCTTATAGATCTAAGTAGGTTCTTATCTAAGTTCCTAATGGGCTCCTCACTTGAACAACCATGTCCGGATGTTGCTGTGGCATACTTTGGAGCTGAAGAGCTTTAGAGGCTGAATGCACCACCTACCACTAAGGAAGGAGTTGGTCAACCTAAAGTCCACATTGAACCTGATATTGATTTTGAAGGGGATATAGGGACTCATGGCCTAGCAACTGAAACAGTTGGGACAGGTAGTGTAATCCCACTAACTTCCGAAGCTGAAGTCAAGGCTGCGAAAGGATTATCCCAATCTTTCGAAGCTCAGATTCAAGCTGTGGAAGGGTATCTTCTTTGTCTGATGATCTAACTATCACAGAGGCAATTCTTGAACTAGCCTCTGAGATAAATAGTGAAGCCTTTCTCAAAACCCCTCTCACTCAAACACCTTCATCATCAGAAGCTCAAATCACCACTCACCAACCTGAATCCTCTGCACCTTAATCTCCAAAGGCTTAAGCTTCCAAAGACAATAAAGGAAAAAGGAAGTTGACTGCGGAAGAACTGTTAGAGGAAGAAAGATAAGCTCAGAAAGAAAGGTAGACTCACCACCGGGAAGTTACTAGCTGCAAGTAGCAAAGCAGTTGTGGCTGCCCAGGGGTCTATCAACAACAAAAAGAGAGTGGAGATTATTGACAAACTTGTCAATCTTGGAGTAGCAAGTGAAGAAGTGCTCCTCTTACCTCTTGAGGAGCTGATGGAGTTGGAAAAGGAAACCCTGCTGCAGAAAGAACAAGAGGAAGCAGCAAGGTTGGCCTTAGACGAGGAAAAGAAGAGAAAGAAAGAAGAAGCAGAGCAACAGTTGAGGAGTGAGAGGATATCCTTCTTATGCACTAGGTTCTACTCTCTTGTGGGACTTCCACAAAGAACAAGATCAAATGGATAAGGAGAGGAAGAAGGCAGCCAGGGAAAAGCTTAGGGAGAAGAAGAAGAAAGAGAAAGAAGCATAACTTGTGGCAACCAAGAAGATGGGAGACAAAGGCCGGATGAAGGCATATCTTAGAGCCAATGGCTTCTCTGGCAGACAAGTTGGTCCCATGGCTAAAAACACCCTGCATCGACATGTTAGTGACATCAAGGCTGACATTCGCTCAAGTAGAAGGAAGGAGGTTTTCCTACACTCCTGAACCTACTCCATCAACTTTACCCTTATCCTCACCCATTGCTTCACAACAACCACCACCACTACCTATCCTTAAACCCAAAAAACTTCCTAGAACCCAACCATCATTTACCCATCAACCACCAAAGTCATCCTCTTAATCATCCAAACCTCTAACCTTGGAGGAATTCAAGGAAATCAAGAAAAAGCTCATTAACTGTACTACTCTAAGCGAAATCTCTTGTGAAGAGGAGACCATCAAATTAACATTCATTGATGGCTCTTCCACTTCCCTCACAAGAGAAGCATTTCTTGATTTGCCTAGGGGGACACTAGACCAGACACTTCAGCCTTGGCAACTAACTCTGATTCACTTAATAAAGAAGAGAAGAAGCTGAGAAGAAGACTGGTGACTCTCTTGGACAACAAGAAGGGGAACAAGCTACCAACTCAACCCCTCATTTCTAGGAAGAAGATTGTCCAATGGTGGTTCGAAGACTCTTTTCACAACTTTGTTGTGGAAAGAGAGAATGGTGAGGTCAATAGACTTAATACTTCATCTATGCTACACTCTAGCAGATTTGACATTGCTAAGTTAGCAGAGAAGCTATTCCCAAACCCCTTAAATTCTCAGACAGCTGCTCATACTCAGAATCATCTAAGCAGCCTTCTCCTTGCTGAGTTGACTGCAAAAGCATGGATTGAAAGAAGAGTTGAAACAAAGAGAGCAGGTAGAAAAGGAAGGGTCAATGTAGGGAAAGACTTTTCTATAAATGGTTGAAGGCCCTGACTTGGAATCCAATGTTTGATGGGAGTATGAATACAACTCCCGTCAACTAACTCTCAACAGAGGGTCACAACAAAGGGTACATGTCATTCAGAGCAATAGACTAGATCTTCTATCTACAAATGACTTGTACAAACTTCTCAGCACCACCTCTAGAAAGAATAGAGAAACAGATAAGTATCTTCTCTCATTGGTGCTGAAAGTTTGAGAATCAGAAACAAGTGAAGTTTTGGTAGCATCAGCCTAGGGGGAGTTTGTTAGATCATGTAAGGCTGGTGCAACAAAAACAAACACTGCAGGATCGGTTTTTGTCACTTAACACAGATATTAACTCTCAAATTCACTAACTCACACTTGGTTTGATGATGCAGAATCCTTATAGAGTTGATAATAATATACTAAGTAAGATAGAACACAAGAAGATAAATTTTCAAGATACTTGTATATATTACTTCTCAACTCAATGTATTACAAGGTTTACAAGCATGTTACATGAGTTACAATGAGAAACTATATATACTACTACCTACAGCCGGATATACTTTGATACCAGCTGGAAACCTGTTGATACATATGTCCATAGTTTATGTGCTTAATGTAAAAGTCTATCATGTCTTACACATATGTAATGAATGAGTTGAATGAAATATAATATGTGGTTGATGCTTATAATGTTTAATATTTCATAGTATTATTGTGTGTTAAAGTATAATGAACTTACTATATAGGTTTGAGGTTGTTGTGCATAGTTCTAAGTCAATAATGATTGAGAAATGTGTTCAAACTTAGTCGTATGAGTCTTCATGCGAATGGACCATGCTTATGGAGCATACGCATGAATACATCATGCTAATGAACCAGTCGCACGACTGAACCAGACGACTGGATCAGTCGTACGGATGAGACATGAGATTGACTAGTCACACGACTGAACCTTCAGTCGTGCATATGAATCAGTCGCATGAGTTAGTCGCACGACTGAACCATGCTAATGGTTCAGTCGCACGAATGAAGACTGCAAACCTATAAATACCACTTAATTCGTGGAAAAATGGAACGACACATACTCATAACCTAGCCGTCCAGAACGTCCAGAAAGCCTATTCCAAGTTCATAGTTCGCATCTAATCGTTTTCTACTCGTTCTTAACGTTTCTTTAATCGTTAGATTGATTGGGATTGCGTTCTCACTGATTGGATCACCAATCAAATTTGATTCCGCACTATTTGATCTGGTTTCACGCATTATCAGTTAGTATTTCGTACGTACACGGTCCTGACAAGTGGTATCAGAGCTTTGGTTCTTAATTTTGCGTGTGATTCGATTACTCTCGGTGTGAAAATCAATTTTTTCATTCAAAAGAGTCACCTTTTTTAGTAAACTAGTGTTTTCGACGTCTCCAGGTCTCAAAGTTTACGTTTTTCGGCATACGGTATATTAGGGTTCTTGAAAATTCGTGTTTTTGTGTCCAAGTGTCAAAAACCTTCGATTTTGCAAAAACAACAGCCTTCAGTCGCATGATTAGCTTAATCGCACGACTGAACTCAATCGCACACCCAATTCGTACGATTGAACTCGGTCACTCACTCATTCGTACGACTGAACAACCCCATTCGCTTGTCTCCAATCGCACACTCCATACGTACGACTGAATCCCAGTCGCATCCTTTATTCGCACGACTGAATCCAATCCCACGATTGAATTCATTCACACCCTTCATTCGCACGAGTGACCCATACGCATTGTTCATTCACACGATTGAAGTTGTCTTGTTCTCAAAGTTCAAAGTTAATACAAATGGAAGATCAGTTTTCAGCATTTACTACCGGGAAGGACTCACGCATTATCAGTTAGTATTCCGTACGTACATGGTCCTGACAAGTTCTGCTTCTGGAGAATGAGGTTGGAAATCATAATAAACCGCTGAAGCTTATAACATTGGATGATTACCCACAATGGAAACAGAGGTTCGAGATCTATCTAAATGGAGTTGATCCCAATCTTTGGGAATCCATTGAGACAGGTTATAGTATGCCAGTTGTTGCTGATGGTGTTAAGCTACCTTTGGGAGGTATGACTGACAACCAGAAAGTTAAGTACAATGCTGAAAAGAAGGTGTATGCCCTGTTAACCCAGTCGATACCAAAAGATATATTCCATCAGTTTTCTGAGAACAAACAGGAAAGAAGTTATGAGAAGCGTTGGAGAAAAGGTATGATGGGAATGCATCGTTGAAATCCTTGAAGGCAAAGGCTCTGAAGAAGGAGTTTGACAACTTCTCTTCAATGGGAAAAGAAAGCTTGGATGATGTTATCGACAGGTTCTACAATCTGATGAGTGAACTGCATACTCATGGGGTTACAACGTCTATGGAAGATAAGGTGTCAAGTTTTGCAGATGGTTTGCCAGAGAAATGGGACTCGTTTGTGTCTAATCTGAGACAGAACAATATTCTGTCAAAGTTGGATATAAATGACTTCATATTTAAGTTGAGAGAGGAGGAACTTAGAATGAAGTACAAGTCACAGAAAGGATCCTATGACCAGAATCCTTCACTTTATAACTCAACTCCCAATCCAACCCGTTCAGGAGCACCACTTCAAACAACCTTTGTGTCTAGTTCAGCAGCTCCTTCCCAATCCACTGCTTCAGGATCAGAAACGTCATGGTCGTCTTGCACCCAATATATAGTACCTAAAGCCAATGATACTAAGTTGAAGACCGAGAATCTCGGTAATATCAAAGTAGAAGTTGCAAAGGAGCATATGGATCTTCTAGCAGATGTTGTCCATTCCTATGATGGTCTAGTTGCAGGGAAGATTGGTAATTGTCATCTTACAGATGACGACTACGAGCACGTTGACGAGAACGAGCTAGAAAGAATGGATATCATGTGGGCTCTAGCTAGTGCAGTTAGACGAGCTAAAAAGTTTGTCAAGAAGATGGGGCAGAATCTAGTAGCCACGAAAGATACGACTTTTGGTTTCGACAAAACCAAGGTCACCTGCTTCAATTGTGGTGAAAAGGGGCATTTCAAACGTGAATGTGTAAAGCCCAAGAAAACAGGTAACGGAAATCCGTTCTCAACCTTCAACCGTCAAGACAAAGACATGGTTGGAACTAGTTCGTCAAGTAAAGAAACTAAGGCACTAACTGCTCAAGATGATGAAGGACAAGACTGGTCTTTTCGTTTTGTCTCTCCTGGAGAATCAAACATTGCTTGTGTCGAAGCATTGGATGATGGGTCTGCCAGTGAAGGTGATATTGCAGCTGAGCAAGTTTTGTCAGATTCAAAAGAAGCTGTGAATGTGGTAAATCACCTGATTGAAGAAGAACTCAGAACGACATGTTCAGAATCTCCAGCATCCGAAGAGTCTAGTTCTGGATTGATGGCTGATTCATCTGAATCTTCACAGGTAAGTACAAAAGTTCATTTTTTTTGAAAAACATGCTTGTAATGAATGTAACAAATTTAGAGAAAGCATTGATCTTAAGTTTGCTAGGTTATTGGACCACAATGATAGCTTAGTAAATGATTTACAACTGTGCACAGAAGCTAATCAGATATTAATCAACTAAAGGAAACTGGGTTGTTGCTTTTAATCAAGAAATGATATAAAGTTTTATTTAAACTCTTTGCAAGAAACAAAGAAAGAAAAAGCAGTTTTAGAAGTCTAGGTAAATTCTTTAAAACAAAAACTACATAGTTGGACCAGTTCCTCTCACATTGTTCAAAACTTAGTGAAAGAACGGAACACTGGGGAAGGGTTGGTTTACAAAGTAGTTCCACCACCACATGAGATCCTGTTAAATACAAAATGTAGACCTGTAAATAACAACCCAATTAAGGATCATGTGGTGTCCACTCCTTTGGTTAGTGATCCGGATTCCATGGGTAAACCGGTGAATTCTGTCACTAAACAGAAGGAGGCTACTTTGAAATCTAAAGGTAAGATGCCTATTGTAAATTTGGATGAACAATTTGAAAAGGTTAATGTAAAGTCAGGTTCAAACATGTCTATTTCTGAACCCAAAACGACCAAACCAGTTAACCAACCACGTGCTTCACGTCAAAGTCCAAATAAACAAAAGACTAAGGATGTTAAAAACGTTCAAACAATGAATTTTGTTAAAGAAGCAAAAACATCTAAACGAGAAGTGTCCAAACCCAATCAGACTCAAGTCACACCTGTTTCACACTCAACTCCACAGAAACAGTTTCCTCAACATGTAGAAGGGAGATCTTGCTACAGTTGTGGAAAGAGAGGACATATCGCTTCTAACTGTCCTTATTATCAGACTCCCAGACAGAAAATTGAACTTTATGATACTAAACCAAGTTCTTCGAAAAGGATTTCTATTACTCCACCAAAGAGAATTAATTCTAAAGTTCAAACTGTAAGCCAGTCATCTGTTTATCACAAACAGGCCTTACACAAAACTGGCTTATGGAAAGAAAAGTCAAGTCCATTGTATGATAATGAAAACAATAAGAAGAATGATATGCCCTCACCCTCAAATGGACAGTGGGTTGAGTTTATAATGTGTGATTCCTCCGGGTCACCCAAGCCAGTTAAGGCTTGGGTCCCAAAGCTAAACTGATCATTTCCTTTTAATGTGCAGGGTGTCCGTTATAGTGCTAGCACAAATACCTGGATTGTTGATAGTGGGGCGTCTAGGCACGTGACCGGGAACCTGTCTCTCCTTTTCAATGATAAACAAATTAAAGGGGGACATGTATCATTTGCTAGAAATAAAAGAGGATACATCACTTCTCAAGGCGTAGTGGGAAACCAGAAAGTCAAGTTTGATAAGGTCAACTACGTTCAACACCTACAGAATAACTTGCTTTCAGTCTCCCAGATTTGTGACAAAGGATTCAGAGTTATTTTTGACAACAAGAAGTGATACATATTGAAGAAGGATTACATTATCCCGGAGGACAAAATCTTAATGTCAGCTTCAAGATATAATGACTTATATGTCTTGGATCTATCTAAAGCCTCCACAACCGATTATAAAGTTCAATGCTTCTTGTCAAAGGCAACAGAGAAGGACTCAATCTCCTGGCATAGGAGAATGAGACACATCAATCCACGGAAGATAAATCATCTGATCCAGAATGATTTAGTGAATGGAGTAAATGTCAAGAATTTTCAACTTCCGGATTTTTGTGTAGCGTGTAAGAAAGGTAAACATACCAAGAAGTCTCGAAGGCAAAGAAAGTTAATTCCATTGACCTGCCTCTCAAACTTCTACACATGGATCTGTTTGGTCCTGTCAGCACAAAAAGCATCGCTGGTGATTTGTACTGTTTGTTGGATTCTTTATGCCCAAGACACATAGAACATTGATGTGGTTAGTACGTTATGATCCAAGTCGGGTCATACCCAATAACAAGCTTAGCAAACACCAATTGATATTTAATTGATGATGTGATCATGCAATTAAATAAATACACCAATTTAGAAATTGGGTTTTCTAAATAAATTGCATATGATATGGAACAACTTATAAGGATATTTTGTTCATGGGTATTATTTGTAATGTTGTTTAAGTTGGTTAAATAACATCAAATAATAAAAGTGTGTATGAGTTATATAATTAAAAGGTTAATTATGTAACTAATTAAGTGACTTATTACAATTAAATGGGTGATTAAAAATTGGGGGGAAAACCCCATTTTAAAGGCCATTCGGCCGCCCCCTTTATGGGGTTGTTTTGATTTCATGTCTTGGAATTAGAACACTCAATTAACTAGTTACACACACTACACTCCACCTCTCTCTCTCATACATGCAAAAGGACCAAGAACAAGTTTTTTCTCTCTATTCTTGAAGAAGAACAAGCTGAAAAATCGGTTTTCAGCAGCCTTCTTGGTTCGGTTTTGGTGTTCAAATCCTAACAAAAGGGTCTTTGCTTGATGCTTGTGGGTATGGAAGCTTGAGGACACCTCTCCTTGGTGTTTTGGTCGTTCAAGAACCTCATTCTCTTCATCATTTCACGTTTTTCTGCAGCTCTACAAAGGTAGTTTGTATGTGTTGCTTTTGGTTGTTATTTCTTCTTGATAGCTAGTTCATACACATATATATATGATCCTATGTTCTTGGGTTTGTTGATATTAAGTTATGTACCTTAATTTTCTGTTTACAAAACATAATATTAAGGTTTGTTTCCGCTGCGTTTTCTTGTTTAAATGGTTAAACAACTATGATAATGGTACAACAAACCCAACATTGGCATCTAGAGCCGGATATGTGGATAAATAGCTTCTTTTGTCCTTGTAAAATTGGTTTTATAGGACTTTAACAACCTAATAGGGGCTGTTTTGTGATGTTATGATGAATCCCCAATCTTTCAAGGTTATATCTTACATGCTTATGATTAAACCTAGAAAGAAAGATATCAAATGGTTGATTGTATTTTGTTTGGACAAAAACCCTAAATTCTTGGTTTATGTTGGCTGAAAATTTAGGGTCAAATGGGGATTTATTTTGGTTCTTGAATGTTGTATATGTTGTTTTCATATTGGTGCATAGCCTAGCCTTGACCTTGTGTTGGTTTGGTTTTGGATGAATGTTTGTTTTGGTAGATTTCATTCATAATGGGTTGTAATATTATTCTTTTGTGCTTGTATTTAGATGTAATTTATTTATTCATTCAATGGTGATGCAATAGATAGATTAAGTGTATTTTCTTTTATTAGAAAATTTGTATTAGGATATAAATTTTGTAAAAGAAGATGCACAAGTTGGAAGCACAAATGGTAGACACAAAGAGAAGGACTTGAAGCATTTGGATGCAACTTCAAGTGGGGGTCTTTGGAGATCTCATCTTTGTGTTGTGTTCAACCCTTAGGAAAGACCAATGACAACACTTGTGATGGCAAACAAGTGTTGTCAACATAGTGGCTATGGTTATGCACTTATGATTGTTTGATTATGCTTGTTTGGTTGTTTGTTATATGATGGTTGTTTGATATTTGGATGTGCATAACAAACTAATTAACAAACAAAACAAGCTGAAAATTTATGGTTCCAAATCATTAAGTGACTAATAAAAGGTTATTAAAAGGATTAATGATTTTAATAAAAAAGGGTTATTACTAAAAGGAGAACCATAGGGTACCATGTATTTGAAAGCATGCAAATACAAGGTACATAAAGTTTTCATAACTAGAATTAATGAAAACTAAAATTCATTTGGAAACAAGTTTAACACCATCCTTTTACATGACACTTGAATCACTTGAGATCTATTTGTGGGATAAAGGTCACCTAACCACTTTTAGGGAACTTGTGTGTTTGAGGTGGGCTTAACATATTTGTGGGATAAAGGTCACCTAACCACTTGTATGTGTAAACTCACACGTGTGTGTAAGTAGGACCACTTGAATTGGAAACCATGTGCATAGGGTCACCGAAGCATGACATACAATAGTGTTGATGGGATATTACATGCCAACTAAACATAAGATGTTTAACCAATCCCATAAAGATAGAAGTTGCAATAGGTTGCAATTGTCAAATGTTGACTACCTTGTTAATTTAAATAATGGGATAAAGGTCACCTAACCATCATTTAAATGTAACGTTGGATTCTAGATTTTAATTATTAATTGTCTATGAGACATGAAAAGGGTATTAATGATTAAAATGTATTTTTTCAGAAATACTAATATGAACTTTGTAAATTTTGTAGAAATGGCCGCAAACAATAATGCTACCACCCCGACCGTCCATACCCTATCACTGAGAACCATCTTAGAGAGGGATCGTCTTAACCATAATAACTTTATGGACTGGTTTCGAAACATGAGAATTGTTCTCAAGCAAGAGAAAAACGCCTATGTCCTTGACGTCCCATTCCTGACCAACCCGACCCTGAGGATGTTGAGGCCTATAACGATTGGCTTCATTACACTGAGGATTCCATGCAGGTTTCCTGCCTCATGTTGGGAACTGTGATTCCCGAACTCCAAAAGGACTTGGAGCATCATGGGGCATATGACATGATTACCCAATTGAAGGAAATGTTCCTTCAACAAGCTCGGGTAGAGCGCTTCGAAACGGTTCAAGCGCTTCATGCGTGTCACATGGAAGAAACCCAATCGGTATCATCTTATGTTCTTAAGATGAAAAGCCACATTGATCGCCTCGAGAGGCTTAACTGCCCCGTCTCAAAGGAGCTGGCCACGGATTTGATCCTTAATGGCCTAACCAAAAGGTTTGACACGTTCATAGTGAATTACAATATGAACGGGTGGGACAAGAGCATTGGTGAGCTTCACGCAATGCTCAAAGCAGCCGAGGCAGGGATGGGTAGAAAGGTTCTACCTGTTCTCTCGATCAATGAGGGAGGCAATAAGAAAAGGCCATTCCCCGATCCCAAGGCACATGTTGCCAAAGGAAAGGGGTACATCAAAGGCAAAGGGAAAAGGAAGGCTAAAGCGGAACCTCCACAGCCTAAGCTTAAGAAGCCTAAGGTAACGGAGAACGATCCATGCTTTGAGTGTGGTGAGATAGGACATTCGAAAAGGAATTGTCCAACCTATCTCAAAGAGTTGAGGAACAAGAGGGATGCTGGGCAAACCTCAGGTACAACTTTCATAATTCACATTGGTTTAAATGTTATTTCTTCAAACACATGGGTATTGGATATTGGATGTGGAACTCACATTTGCAATTTGTTGCAGGGGTTCAAAGAAATAAGCACTTCAAGAAGGGAGACACAAGTCTCTACATGGCAACGGAGCAAAAGTTGATGTCGAAGCCCAAGGAGACTATATTTTGAAACTTTCAAATGGTTTGGAAGTTGTTCTTAAGAACATTTTGTATGCTCCTAGTTTGACTAGGAACATAATTTATGTTTCTATTTTAAAACAATGTGGTTATGATTTAAAGTTTGTAAACAATGGTATTTATGTTTGTATGGATGATGTATTTCATTTCAAGGCTATGCCTTTTAATGGTATCTATGAATTGGTTCATGATGATTTATCCTATAATAACTCATTATACCAAACAAGCACCAAGAAACTTAAAATGGGTTTAAGTGATTCCTATCTTTGGCATTATCGTCTTGGTCACATAAACAAGAATCGGATTCAAACACTTCAAAAGAATGGTCTTTTGAAAACAAATGAAAATGGTTCATTTGATAAGTGTGAATCTTGTTTACAAGGTAAGATGACCAAGTCGCCCTTTAGTGGTACTGACGAGAGGGCAAAAGACTTATTGGGAATCATACATTCGGATGTATGTGGTCCTTTTAAGACAATGACAAAAATGGTGAAAGATACTTCATTACCTTTACCGACGATTACAGTCGCTATGGTTATGTGTACTTGATGACACATAAATATGAAGCTTCTGAAATGTTCAAAATCTTCAAGAATGAAGTACAAAATCAACTCAATAAAACTATCAAAGTTCTTCGTTCAGATAGAGGAGGTGAATACCTCAGTGAGGCTTTTCAGGATCATCTAAGAAGTTGTGGGATCGTCTCACAACTTACTCCACCCGGAACACCACAACATAATGGTGTGTCTGAAAGGAGAAACCGAACCCTATTGGATATGGTTTGATCTATGATGGCTATAAGCTCACTACCTCTATCATTTTGGGGTTTCGCATTGCTCTCCGCCGCTCATATTTTGAATATGGCCCCGACCAAGAAAGTGAATTCGACACCTTTTGAAATATGGCATGGAAGAGTTCCATCGCTGTCATATTTAAAAGTATGGGGTTGTGAAGCTTATGTTAAGCTAAACACCCAAAACAAGTTGGAAAGTCGATCCACTAAGTGTATATTTGTTGGATATCCCAAAGACTGTATAGGATACTACTTCTTTGATCCAACAGAGCAAAAAGTATTTATTGCTCGAAAGGCAGAGTTCTTGGAAGCTAAGTTCCTTATGGAAGGAATAACGTATAGAACAGTGGAATTTGATGAGGATCAAGATCCACAAGCCAATACATGTTTGGTTAACACTAGCAATCAATAGGAGGTTGTTGATGATTATCAAGAGGTTGATCAATACACACAAAACGTTCGTAGATCTGGTAGAGTTAGCATTCCACATGAAAGATATGGATTTTTCATGAATGGATGCTATGTGGTTGACTCCGATGAGCCAACTACATACCATGATGCAATGTCCAATTCAGATTGTGACAAATGGCTGGAAGCCATGAACGTAGAGATGCAATCCATGTATGACAACCAAGTTTGGGAATTGGTTGACCCTCCACTTAACTCCAAACCGGTTGGATGCAAGTGGGTTTTCAAGCAGAAAACAGATATCATGGAAACTTGGATACTTACAAAGCAAGACTTGTAGAAAAAAGTTTCACTCAAACTCAAGGGGTTGATTATGATGAAACCTTCTCGCTTGTGGCAATGCTAAAGTCAATTAGGATATTATTTTCCATAGCTGCATATTATGACTATGAGATTTGGCAAATGGATGTCAAAACCGCTTTTCTTAATGGACATCTCAAAAAGACTATCCATATGGTTCAGCCTCATGGTTTTCTCGATCCACAACATCCTAATAAAGTATGCAAGTTAAAAAGATCAATCTATGGATTGAAACAAGCATCGAGAAGTTGGAATCATCGTTTTGATGAAGAGATCAAGAAATTTGGTTTCATCAAGAACCCTGACAAGGCTTGTGTAAATAAGAAGGCTAGTGGGAGCATAATTACATTCTTAGTATTGTATGTTGATGACATACTACTTTTTGGAAATGATATTCCAACCATGGAAGTTGTTAAAACCTGGCTTGGAAGTTGTTTTCCATAAAAGATCTCGGTGAAGCCGCCTATATTTTGGGAATAAAGATCTATAGGGATAGATCGAGGCGGTTGATAGGTTTAAACCAAAGTGCATATATTGATAAAGTCTTGAAAAGGTTCAAGATGGAAAACTCTAAGAAAGCTATGGTACCTATTCAAAGAGGGACAATATTGAGTACATCTCAATGTCCAAGCTCAAAGGATGAGCAAGATCGAATGAAGGACATCCATATGCGTCTGCTATAGGATCCATCATGTATGCGATGATATGCACTAGACCAGACATGTCATGCGCGTTAAGCATGACAAGCAGATATCAGCAGAATCCAGGTAATAGCCATTGGATGGCTGTTAAAAGTATATTGAAATACCTTAGGAGGACTAAGGATATGTTTCTAATATACGGGTCTGGTGAAGAGGAACTCGGTATAAAGGGTTACACGGATGCAAGCTTCCAAACTGATCGAGATGATTCTCGATCGCAATCGGGGTATGTCTTCATTCTGAATGTTGGAGCAGTGTCCTGGAAGAGTTCAAAACAAGACGTGGTAGCATTGTCCACTACAGAATCCGAATACATAGCCGCCTCATTAGCAGCTCGGGAAGCTGCATGGATAAAGAAATTTATCGCCAATCTAGGGGTGGTCTCTACCATTCAAGACCCCCTAGAAATCTTTTGTGATAACAAGGGTGCGATTGCACAAATCAAGGAACCCCGTGCACATCAAAAGACTAGACACATTGAGCGGAGATTCAACTACATAAGGGATGAAGTTGAAAAAGGAAATATATGTATTCGTAAAGTTCACACCGATCAAAACATTGCGGATCCACTCACGAAGCTCTTGAAAGGGCAAAGCATGAAAGTCATACTTGTGCCTTAGGACTCAATATTCTAGTGATTGGAGCTGATCTGTTTAGCATTTAAAAGTTTGGAACAATGTAATATTCAACTCTTTTATATATCTGCGATATTCTGAGTTATGTTCCTTTTAGCATGTATACATCCATGAATATGTTTATTATTCTAAATGTCCGTAGTCGGTCATGTTTGTGGGAACAAATATGAACGTAAGACTATTATGAACATGGATTGGTGGATATTCATAAGGCATGAATATAGACCAATTGGTTGCTGCCAAAGTTCATAGATATTTGCGGGATACAAATATTGGACTGACCCGAGTCACAAATTTTACTACATGGAATTTTCTTGATTGATCATAAGTAAATTGGAGTAAAGGCAAATGTCATTGGGTATCCTCCGACCTGAGATACATATTGGGTTTTGATATTCACCAAAATGTTATACCTTGAGCAACTTCTTCACTGCTCTGAAATAATGGACAGTACATAAGGCTATGTTCAGGTGTGACACGAGGTGATTGTGAGAAACGTATGTAGTCAAGATGGAATTTGTTCATCTTATTCGTTGAGAGCAAGGTGTCTAAATCCTGATTAAGTTAAATTAACAAGGAATGATCATTCTGTGTCCTTGGATTTAACATGACATCTGTAATAAAAGGATAAATGATTGATTCACCTAAATCATTTCAAGTTGGATACTTGAAGGGGATGATGTTATTGAATGGCTTTTAGTCATGTGTATTAAGGGTAGTAAATCGTTGTTAGGCGGTATTTACTGTTTGTATCAATCTTCTATGAATCTTGTGCAAGTAGGAGATTGTTGGATTCTTTATGCCCAAGACACATGGAACATTGATGTGGTTAGTATGTTATGATCCAAGTCGGGTCATACCAAATGACAAGCTTAGCAAACACCAATTGATATTTAATTGATGATGTGATCATGCAATTATATAAACACACCAATTTAGAAAATGTGTTTTCTTGTTTAAATGGTTAAACAACTATTAAGGTTTGTTTACAAAACATAATATTAAGGTTTGTTTCTGCTGCGTTTTCTTGTTTAAATGGTTAAACAACTATGATAATGGTCCAACAAACCCAACACTGTTATGTAGTCACTGATGATTACTCAAGATTCTCTTGGGTGATGTTTCTGAAATCCAAATCACAGACATTTGAATCCTTCAAACAGTTGGTAACTACATTGGTATCACTCTACAAGCTGAAAGTGAGACAGATTCGATCAGACAACGGCACGGAGTTCAAGAACCAGTGGATGGAGGCTTTCTGCAAAGAGAAAGGAATTATTCACTAGTTCACATCGGCCTTCACTCCACAAATGAATGCAGTCACTGAACGAAAGAACATGAGCTTGATAGAGATAGCAAGAACGATGCTAGCCGACTCGAAACTGCTTATCCAATTTCAGAATGAGGCAGTTGCCAATGCATGTTACACCCTCAATCGAGTCTTAGTGGTGAAACGACATGGGAAAATGTGTTATGAGCTGCTCCAACAACGTAAACCCAACTTGGAGTATCTAGAACCGTTTGGGGCACCGTGCATGCTGCTGAAGAAAACTCAGACTAGGATGTTTAGTGAAAAGGCAGAAGAAGGGATCTTTCTAGGATACAATATACCAAACAAAAGAGTTTATAACAACTCAACGGGTCAGGTAGAAGTGTGGTGCAACGTTGATGTTCAGAGATACACCACCCCCTGCTGGAAAGGGACCCTTATTCTTCTTTGACTATGACGGATTCTTTAAGTCCTTCAACATCCCTCCCTCCATTACTGATGATGAGTTATCGACCAGAATGATGTACGATGTCTTAAACACACCGTCCCTAGACTCGACAACATCAGTTCCACAAGGTGAGTCTTCTAGTCCTTTTGGGGGAGCACTTGATGTAAGCGACTCCTCCTCTGACGATGAAGTAGTGGAGACTGAACAGGTGGACCAGGAGGAACAGGTTCCTGCTACAGCAAGTACACAAGCATCAAACCCTGATGTCTCTGACATTCTGGAACCTCATACTCCAACAGCTTCAAATACTGAAGCTGTGGTTCACAATCTGGATAATGAGGTAGCTGTTCCCACCACTCCTGGATCCCGGATACATGTTTATCATCCCTTAGACAATGTCATTGGAGATGTTCGATCGGGAGTACAAACCAGAAATCAGCTATACTCAGCTGACTATGCCTCGGTAATGGAAAAGGGATATCTTCACGACGGCGCATATCAATGTTTTGTGTCTCAATTTGAGCCAAAATATGTTAGTGAAGCATTAAACGATGAGGCATGGGTAAGTGCGATGCAAGAAGAACTCCTACAGTTCAAGAAGCTAGGAGTATGGACGCTTGTGGACAGACCAAAAGATGCTAAGGTGATTGGCACAAAATGGGTCTTGAAGTGCAAGAAAGATGACCAAGGGGTTCTAATCAGAAACAAGGCTCGACTTGTGGTTCAAGGTTTTAGACAAGTCGAAGGCATTGATTACAATGAAGTGTTTGCACCTATGGCTAGAATGGAAGCAATCCGTATCTTCCTAGCCTATGCATCTTACATGAAGATCAAAGTTTATCAACTAGATGTAAAGAGTGCGTTCCTTCATTGGGAAATTCGTGAGACAGTATACGTCAGTCAACCCGAAGGATTTGAGGATCCTTATCATCGGGACAGAGTTTACAAGCTGGACAAGGCTCTCTACGGGCTCCATCAAGCCCCTAGAGCCTGGTATGAGAAGCTCTCAACTCATCTTGTGAAACACGGTTTTCGCAGAGGAGTGATTGATTGTACGTTATTCATCAAAGAAAAGGATGGCGACTTACTGCTAGTACAGATTTATGTTGATGACATAATCTTCGGTTCCAAAAACGAAGAGTTATGTAAAGAATTTGAATCTGTCATTAAAACAAAATTCGAGATGTGTGCAATGGGGGAGATGAAGTTCTTCCTAGGACTACAGGTGGATCAGAAACCAAAAGGAACTTTCCTACATCGGACTAAATATGTAGGGGACATCCTCAGTCGGTTTGACATGGAGAATGCTTTAGCTGTTGGAACTCCACTTGCCACGAATCATGATGTGGCACCCGACGAAAATGGTGATCTGGTTGATGCTACAATGTATAGAGGAATGATCGGATCCCTTATGTATCTCACAACGTCTTGTCCTGATATCATGTACGCGACGTGTCTTTGTTCTAGATATCAGGCGAAACCGAAAGTCAACCATCTCATTGGTGTGAAACGGATTTTTCGCTATCTGAAGGGTACTCCAACACTCGGTTTATGGTATCCTCATGACGATGATAATGAGCTTACAGCGTATAGTGACTCGGATTATGGTGGTTGCAAGAAGAATTACAAGTCAACTTCTGCAGGATGTCAATTCTTTGGGAGAAGGTTAGTCACCTGGCAGGTAAGAAGCAGACATCGGTTGCTCTGTTAACTTGTGAAGCTAAATACGTTGCTGCTGCAAGTTGTTGTTCGCAGATCATTTGGATTCAATAGCAAATGCGCGACTACGATTTGCAATTCTCTAACACTCCTATTTTTGTTGATAACTTGGCTGCTATTACTGTCACCAAAAATCCTGTCCAACATCCTAAAACTAAACACATCGGAATTATCACTACACAAAAGCATCGATGTGGTTAAAATAAATACAGATTTTCAACGCGCCGACCTCTACACAAAAGCATTTGATAAACCGAGGTTTTTATATCTTTTAGAGGTTAATGGCGTGAAAAAAAAGTGATGTGATTCTAGAGGAAGATAGTGCATAGTCCGACATGGTTTTTATTTTCTTTTGTCTTATTTTATTTTCCTGTTTATTAAAATCCAAAAACACAAAAAGATTTTCGGTTTTAGAATTTTAGGGGGAGAATAGTTTAATTTAGTATTAAATTCGTACAGTATTTAATTACCTAAAAAAACGAGGGAGGAGGACAGATCAGCTAAAAAGAAATGAAATCAAATCTGTAATTCTGATTCAATGCTTATGGAAAATGATAGTACACAGGGAACAGATTGTTTGGGACTTTAAAAGTGTTAAATGATTAAGATGCAAAGTTCAAAGTATAAGTCTGAGAAGTTTAAGAGAAATAAAAGGAAAAATGATAGTAAAACTAGTATGCTACTAAGGTAACATAGAGAAAGTAGACCTAGAGGTTGCAAGTTCATTATATGATGTGTCGGTAGATTCAACACAATAGATGAGTAGACCTCATTAGTGACTTAAATTCAAACTAAATTGTTCAACTTGCTATGGGTTCCCATCTTATCCCTGGTTAACACAATCAACGTAGTTCCAATAAGGGGTGACGAGCAAATAAACGCCACAAATGTGTGCGGATGACCATAAAAAGAGCAAAGCACATGAAAAAAAATTGTTAAGCGCAATCAAGCTAATGACAAATGTTGTTGGTGCGTTACGTGCAAAAAGAAAAAAAAATGCTCTCACAAGAAGATAGGTTGTGTGCCTCTCTGCTGTGCGATGGCACTGACCTGAGGATAAGCATAACCTAAATATTCTAGAATTCATTGTTGTTTGCGCCTCTCTGCTATGCGATGGCACTGACCTGAGGCTTGGCATCTCTTTGAAAGCTCTTAGAATAGTTTCTTCTTGTCAAAATACCCGTAGACTGCTCACAAATCTCCTGAGGAACGTTGATTACCATATAAGCGTGGGATTCACAAATGCTTGTTGAAATAATTAAACCTTAATTCATCATCAATGTGTGTCAAAAATCAGTGTATGGATTTAAGAGGACAAGTATACTGACAATCATCGTGGCTGCAATTCTTGACAGTCAAAATCATTGTGCGCATCTTATAGCTCTAGTATGATTTCCTAAAATTGCTATTGACTCTCGGTCAAAACAAGAATCTAGCATCAAAATGTTTTATTAAAATGTCCCAAATGATTCTGATATACCTGTATGATTCCATACTGAATCGTACCAGAAATGATAAAATAGAATTGAAGTTGTGCTGTCCAGGACAAAAAATCTGTTAGATACGTGTCTTAAGATTTCAATCTACCTCAAATCAAAAATACACAAAATATGTCTTAGTATTGTGTTTCAATTTATAGTTGTTTTTATTTATTTATTTTTAGTCATTTGGTAGGTAAAAGTCGGACTATACATCTGGATTCAACCTGTAAATCACTCACTAAAATGGGTCACGTCTGAGGTGACCAATCAGTTTCAAATTAAAAGGGTCACGTCTGAGGTGATCAAAGGTTTTTCAAATTTAAAAGGATCACGTCTGAGGTGATCAAACAGTTTCTCAAATTAAAAAGGTCATGTCTGAGATGATCATCGGTCATTAAGTCGTATCAATAATTGAAATGTTAAGTATTTGAAAGTGCATAAGGTCAAACTCATAAGTATGAGCCATTCGCACGACTGGACCATGAGTATGGACTAGTCGCACGAATGGATCACACGTATGAGCCCAATCGCACGACTGAACCACACGTATGGATAAGACGTACGATTGGACCATAAGAATGGGTCAGTCCATGCGATTGGATCACCAGAATGAACCAATCACACGAATGGAGATGACCGACTGAGCCAAGTGCACGACTGAGCCCCAGTCGCACGAATGAAGCGTGCGAATAGGTCCAGTCGCACGACTGAAGGTAAACCTAGTATAAATAGAAGGGAGTCGGTCGCATACACTCACCAACCCTAAATCGCTCTTGTTTGAGCGTTCAGGACCTGTTCTTGTTGATTCTAACGTTTACTACTTGCATCTACAGGTAATGTGCAAAGATACCGGCATCAATGTCTCATTAAATCAAGCCCTAATTGACTAAATTTGTTCAAAAGAAGAACCGAAACTAAGTTGTCAAAATAAACCAATAAGATTGACTAAACCGTGAACTTAAAGAGTATTAGGTGTTATTGTGAGTGTTTGCGAGTCTAATGAGCCAAACCACAACATTTAACATCGAGTTTAGCCCAAGTTTTGAATTTAAAGTTGAAAACAGAGAGTTATGCGAATGGACACGCTGATGAACTTCAATCGCACGACTGAGCTGAGCGAATGGCTCAATCGCACGACTGAGCTGGGCGAATGGCTCAATCGCACGAATGAACCACGCGTATGCGTTCACTCGCACGACAAGTTCAACCGCATGGGATAGCATGCGACTAAGCTCAGTCGCAAGCTCAATCGTACGAATGAGCTCAATCGCACAACTAAGACTCAGTCACACTGTCCATTCGCACGACTAAACAGATTGATTCTAGTTCATTAAAATTCAAATGTCATTCACTTACAAACATTCTAACGTTTATATGTCTTGTGTACAGCAACATGGCTAGTAGATGGACGATGAGCATGAAGCACAACATATGTGCTCATCTTGACGTTACATCTCAGAACGCCTCTGAGTTCACGAAGATTATTACCTTTCTATGGATATCAAGGATCTTCAAGGCTATGTTGACACCGTGCACGCCATACAAATCGATTCAGCAGGCTTTCTGGGAAAGCGTTGTTGTAGACAGGTCCTCTGAGCCTCACTGTATTCGGAGTTACATTTTTGGACAAGATATCGAGGTCAACGAGGATGATATAAGGAGGGTTTTGGAGTTTGGAGAGGAAAGAGACTGCCCGACCAGGCTACATCCCGTGACTATGCGGGGATGTTTTCTCAGGATCAAGTACGCTGGGGACATTAACGCTGGTGTGCTCAACAAGATCAATATGTGTCCCCAGTTCAAGTACTTGGCGCACGTGATCCTCAAGTGCATTGCCTCGAGGTAAGAGGGTTTTGATGAGATGTCCAATCAAATCCAAAATGCATACGTTGCTCTGTTACTGAACAATCCGTTCAGTTTCTCTCGGATGATCTTCATTTACATGGTCGAGAATATAGAGGCCCAGGGGAAGGAAGGCTTCTGCATGTACCCTCGTTTCCTTCAGGTGATTATAGGCCAGAAGCTTCCTTTGCTGCTAAAGGAGAGTGATGATGCGATGACCCTTGAGGTTATGGATGACACCACCCTTGGTAGGATGAAGGTGTACCGGGGCAAGCAGGTGAAGCCCCCGGTGAGACGATTGTTTGGGCATCTGGCCTGGGAGGATTACGTGGCGCCCGCTCGCAAGAAGTGGCGTCACGATGACAGTGATTCGGATGCTTAGCCTATTGTTCTACCCACCGACGACGATGATGACGATGACAGTGGTGATGGTGGAGATACAGGCCCCACTCCATCTAGGGCCACTTCCATTGATATACCATCTCCACCACCCACCCAGGGTGGAACTGAGAGTGCGGCATTCCACCAAGACTTCCGGCCTGATGAGGAGGAAGAGTCGGATGAGGAGCCTCTGGTACGGACGGTTGGGAGCCGGGTCATGGCCACTGAGAGGGGGATTGCGGTGGTTGGCGGACGCCAGGGTGAGTCCAGGGATGCTGCTACTACTGATACTGATGCATCATACATCCCTGATCATCCTATTAACCCAGGGGGAGCATCCTCTTCCAAAGGCTCAAGGAAGAAGAGGATGGCTCAGCCCCACAGCATGAAGGGCAAGAGGAGGAGGATTACACTGATCACCACCACGACCACAGCCCCCACTACCTCTACCACAGCTACCACTTCCACTACCGCACCTCCTACCACCACTACCTCTACCACAATTACCACCTCCACTACCACACCTCCTACTAACACTACCATACCTCCTACCACCACCACCACAGCCACCCCTTCACCATCCACTCCTATACCACCTCCCATATTCACCACATCCACCACCACTACCACCACCCATCGAGCCGAGACATCTTCTCAGGTCCCAATGAGCCATGGATCCACTCTACCCTCTATATGGTTAGAGGAGCAGCTAGCGAATCTCAACCGGATTGTGATAAAGCTACTTGCTACAGACGAGTAGAGAGCTGCACAGCTAAATCAGCTGATGTAGCTCAATGCTACTCAGGCGGAGGAGATTACCGAGCTCAGGGAGCTGAATGCTCAGTCGGTGAAGAGGATTGAGGATTTGGAGGCCAAGAACAAGAAGCTCATGCTCAGGTTGAAAGGATCACAAGATGAGCCTTTAAAGATCAGGGAAGGTGATGATGATGATGATGATGATGATGATGATGATGATGATGATGATGATGATGATGATGATGATGATGATTATGATGAAGAAGGTGAAGGTGATGATGAAGAAGTGAGTAGAGAGGAGAAAGGGGAAGATGATGATGAAGAAGGTGATGTTGTTGCATCAGCTTCCACTCAGGCTCGAGAGAGACGCTCCAAAAAAGCTCAAGATCAGGGAGCCTCATCTTCAGCTCCTCCTTCTAAAGAGTTGACAGATAAAGACAAAAGTAATGACTAGATGTTTATGTATTTAAAAACTTTTGTACTTGAATCTTGTATTACATTTATGTAATTAATGTTTATCTAATGTTTAAATGTCTTGATTAATTACTAATGATTGATGTGTTAAATGTTTAAATCAAGCAGATCAAACATCACAGCAAGATGAATATGATGTTGCTCCCCTACAGCAAATCAAGTTTCAATTCACAATGATTCTTGATTTGCAAGGGATAGTCAGACGGTCGGTGAGCTACACTCCCGAAGAAGGAGAAATTATTGACGATCTGACCGATGAGCAACTCGCTGAGATGTTCAGAGTGAATGCGGATTAGTTGGTCAAAGATGCTCCTACAGTTGATGTGGCAAGTGACAATGAGCTTAACGATGTCAACAAAATCGAGATAGAGGACGTCACTACTAATCATTATCCTCAGTACACTGATCTGGACGGACAAGTTATCCCCAATTTGGGTGAAACCTTCGACAGTGGTACTTTTAAGAAGCTAGATGAAGTTGAAAAAGAAAAGGATAAAGAAGAAAGCACTGCCCAAGCTACAGACGAAAACATTGATATCAAGAAAGCAGAATGGTCAGCTTGTTTTGATGAGATGAAAGCACAACGCACGCCCCAAAAGCAGAATGCCTACACAAAGCTTTATAGAGTCAAACGTCATCAGAAAGTGTCTAGCAAGATCATAGTGTGGGCGTATTTTGAAGATTTGGACGTATATGCTGTTAAGAGAGAGAAGGAGATTGAGTACTTCAGATATCCTCATGATCTGAAGACTCTTCCTAGTTTTGAGCTCAACCGACTGGCATGCTTAGATCTACTATATGATAATCCAAGAAAGATGTCAGGTTGGTTTGAGGCAGCATTAAAGAAGGAATACCACACTAGATGGGTAAACTTCATCCTCAACAACCTAAGAGGTTAATTCATAAGTCTGAAGTGGACCCTATATCTGGGAAGCCTGAAGTTGTGCTGAAGTGGAGTCCCCTGCGTACGATGTCAAAGATTCCCTTACGGGAAATGCCTCAGGACTTCACTCCACACTTCAAATGGTGGTATTATGATTGGAGGACGGGTGAAGCGGTCATAGTGCTGAATAGAGAAGGAAAGATAGAGACTATCCGGGTATTTGACCGTATGTGGCTAACCAACTTGTCGGCTGAAGATGTTTACACATTATACAAGTGGCCACTGTTCTATGACACGCAAGATATTGTACAAGCTCTCTAGTTTCAACACGTCATACGACTCTGCTTTGCTTTTGAAATACATGTAGGAGTTACAAAAGAGGAGAAGTACAAGAAATTCAAAGAACATGTGAAAAGTGTTAGACAATAGAGAAAACTAGGTCCAAGGGGGAGTTTGTTGATACATATGTCCCTAGTTTATGTGCTTAATGTAAAAGTCTGTCATGTCTTACACATACTTAATGAAAGAGTTGAATGAAATATAATATGTGGTTGATGCTTATAATGTTTAATATTTCATAGTAATATTGTGTGTTAAAGTATAATGAACTTACTATATAGGTTTGAGGTTGTTGTGCATATTTCTTAGTCAATAATGATCGAGAAATGTGTTCAAACTTAGTCGTATGAGTCTTCATGCGAATGGACCATGCTTATGGACCATACGCATGAATACATCATGCTAATGAACAAGTCGCACGACTGAACCAGACGACTGGATCAGTCATACGAATGAGACATGAGATTGACTCAGTCGCACGACTAAACCTTTAGTCGTTCGTAGGAATCAGTCGCATGAGTCAGTCGCACGACTGAACCATGCTAATGGTTCAGTCGCACGAATGAAGACTTTAAACCTATAAATACCACTTAATTCGTGGAAAAACGTAACTTTAGACACATACTCATAACCTAGCCGTCTAGAATGTCCAAAAAGCCTATTCCAAGTTCACAGTTCGCATCTGATCGTTTTCTACTCGTCTTAACGTTTCTTTAATCGTTAGATTGATCGGGATTGCGTTCTCACTGATTGGATCGCCAATCAAATAGGATTCCACACTATTTTACCTGGTTTCACGCATTATCAGTTAGTATTCCATACGTACACGGTCCTGACAAAACCTATGACTAAAGCAAATACCACATTGCTAAAGGTAAGCTATCTTAGATAAAATAATATCTTAGATTTGGTAGTCATGACATGTCCATGACTTACCTTTTGTTACCAACTAAAGTTGGTAATTGTACTAACTGATAAGAAATGAACAGTGGAATAAAGTATAGTCAACTACATGGGTGTGGGAAAAGCACCATGCAGTGTCTCAGAGATTTGCAGCAGAGTGTCAGAGAGACCATACTTATGTCCACTAGTTCATAGTTGGTTCTTCCGAAGGTTAATTGGCTTAGGAAGAACAAGGACTTCCAAAGCCACTTATACTTCAGAAAAGGCTACTTCTTCCGAGGCTTGAGACATTCTTCAGGCCTTCATACTTCGGAAGTCATTGTCTTGATTTCTTCTAAGTGTTGAACTTCCGAAGAAGGAAGAATTTGTCTTCGGAAGTTGGAGTTCCTCTGCGGAAGCTCTTTCAGACTTGACCTTCGGAAGCTTAGCATTTGCCTTCGGAAGTTATTCATCAGTTGCACCAAAATTATCTAAGTGTTTGTTTTGGTTGCACCAGCCTTACTTGATCCAACAAACACTTAGAACAATTTTGGTGCAACTGTGAAAGACTTTCAAAGACAAAACTGCACTTCCAAAGATTAAAGTTAGAGGAACTTCCGAAGAGGAATCCTGACTTCCGAAGGAAAATTCATTCCACTTCCGAAGATCAACACTTAGAAGAATTCAAGACAATGTCTTCCGAAGTATAAAGTCTTGAACATCAGCACAAGTCTCGGAAGAAGTAGACTCTTCCGAAGTATAAGTGGTTTCGGAAGAACTTGTTCTTCCGAAGCCAACTAACCTTCAGAAGAACCTACTATGAACCAGTGGATAAAAGTATGACCCTTCTAAAAAGCCGCTGCACCCTCTGAGATACTGCATGGCGGTTTCCCACGCCCATGTAGTTGACCATACTTTATCCCACTGTTCATTCCTTATCAGTTAGTGTAGTTACCAACTTTAGTTGATGACAACACGTAAGTCATGGACATTTCAAGACTACCTAATCTAGGATAGTACTTTATCTTAGATACCTTACTACTAGCAATATAGTATTTGTTTAGTAGTAATTTTCAGCTGGTAATCTTTTGTACAACCGGCTGTAGATAGTAGTATAAATAGTTCTCATTGTCAAATCAGTTAATATGCTTGTAAGAGTCTTGTAAACTTTGAGTTGAGAAGTAATATATACAAGTATCTTGAAAACTATCTCTTTTGTTTGTTTACTTATGATATTATTATCAACTCTTAAGAGACTTTGTTTAATTAATCTGAGTGTGAACTTATGAGTTTGAGAGATAATACTTGTGTTGAGTGACCATATTCGATCCTGCAAAGAGACAACATGTAGGCTAGGGGTGTCATTTTTACCCGAACCAGATTAAACCGACCGATCCGAATCAAAATCGGGTAGAATTGGTCGGTAAAACGGTTATCGGGTAGAACTTATTCGAATATTTGGTTAACTCGAAGTAGAACGGATGAGAATATGGATAGACATATGATCAATTTAGGTTACCCGATTAAATTTCAGTTTCCTAAAAGGCTCTATCCTAGATAGCTAGATGCCTAGAAATCTAGAATGCTTGATTAATACAACTGTTGTACCTTTGTTTACGTGAAGTGATAAACTTCAAAATTATAATCCCTAGAAAATCCCATACGACAATCCGCGACCTTGAATCCTGACCCTCCAAAGCAAGCAGCAAGCTATCTTCATTAATTCACAAACCTACACACAAGCAATCTTCATCAGTTGGCTATTCATAAAATCGTTCCCGAAGCGATCATCAACTGTTCATCGTTCATAAAATTCGTTCCACAAGGCCCAAGCGATCTTCAATTGGCAGCCACAACTCACGATCGTTACAAGGTTTGTATTTTATGTTTACGTATGTGTTTTTTTGTTAAAAATACTTCTCATCAAGATGTTTGATTATGTTTTGAATTGATAGATGTCTGGATCATATAATTTAGTTGAAGAGGAGACGGTTGCCCTCGAAAGAAATGAAGAAACTACACAAACAAAAGAGAAGCAACCTAAAATATACCAACCGAGATCAAAAGTGTGGTTGCATTTCGAAAAGTTTACCAATACCGAGGGTGTTCTAAGAGCGAGATGTAAACATTGTGCTTCCATCTACAAATATGGATTAAAATCTCACGGTACGAGTAATCTTAATCTTCATTTAAAGAAATGTGCCTCTTATTTGGCTACAATCAGTGATGGTCAAACACAATTAGTTTTTCAATTTGGGGATGAAAATATATTGACGTCTTGGAAATTTGATCAAAAAGCAATTAGGAAGGCTTTAGCGCAAATGATAATAGCAGATGAGCTTCCATTTAGTTTTGTGGAAAATGCAGGCTTTAGGTAATTCATGAGCGTGTGTCAACCATGGTTTAAAGTACCATGTAGAAGTACAATAACAAAAGATGTTTACCGTTTGTTCATGGAAGAAAAAGAAAAAGTTGGTGATTTTATTAAAAAATCATTGGTAGGATTTGTTTGACAACCGACACATAGACTTCTAGTCAACAATCTAGTTTTATGTGTCTAACCGCCCACTTTGTGGATAACGAATGAAAATTGAAAAAAAAGTGTTGGGTTTTTGTCCACAAGAGAATCATCATGGGATTGATATTGGGAAAACGATTGAGAAATGTTTAAAAGAGTGGGGAATAGAAAACGTTTTCACAATTTCAATTGACAATGCAAGTGCTAATGATGTGGCAATTGAATTATTGAAAAGAACATTTCAAAATTCTAACAAGTGTCTCTTGAATGGAAAATGACACACATTCGATGTGTTGCTCACATTTTAAACTTAGTAGTGCGAGACAGTATAAAAAAAGTTGATAGATCGGTTGAGATAGTTCGATGGGCGGTTAGGTGGATTAGGCAATCACCTTATAGGATTGATAAATTCAACAACTTTGCTAAACTTGTTAATTGTGGTATAACAAGACACTTGATTAGAGATGTTCCAAATAGATGGAACTCCACGTACCATATGTTAGATATTGCCCAATCTTATGAACAAACTTTTGAGAGGTATGATCTTGAGGAACATGATTTTAAGACCGACATTGAAAAAAGACATTCATAATGGCGTCAAAAAAGACATTCATAATGGATTCTATGTATGAATTGTATAATGATTATATTAGAATTCATTCGTCAAGTTCTACTTGTAGTACTACCGAGTCTACCACTTCATCTTCGATTTTAGGGAAACGCCAAAACCCGGATGCTATGGCATCAAAACAACCATTGAGAAACAAACTAAGAGAAAAGATGAAAACAAACATAATTGAATCGGTTGGCGAGTTAGAAAAGTATGTGAACGAAAGTGTTGAAGAGGATTCATCAATGTTTAATATTTTAGAATGGTGAAAAGTGAATAGTCTTAGATTCCTGATTCTATCTTTAATGGCTAGAGATTTGTTTGCCATCCCCGTGTTGATCGCGGCTTCGGAGTTGGTTTTTAGCACTAGTGGAAGGGTTTTGGACCCGTTTAGAAGTTCATTGACTCCTAGAATTGTTGAAAGTTTAATTTGCACACAAGATTGGCTTCGGGGTAGCTCAAGTGACAAACCCGAGTTTAAAGAAGATTGGGAAACAATACAAACCCGAATTTATCACCTTGTAGGATTGATATGTAACACCCGGAAATTTATTATTTTGAAGCCGACGAAGAAAGAAAAGAAATAAAGTCCAAAGTCGAGGGACCAAACTCGCCAACGAAGAAAGGTCGGGTAATGTGGTGATATGTGTAGGGAGAGGGCAGCCCACTCTCCCCACACTTCACAAAATTCAGCTCACAAGAAGAGAGAAGAGAGAAAGAAGAGAAAAAGGGAGAAAAGGGTTGATTCGGGTGATTCGGGTGTCCAAATCCGTCGAGTAGCAAGCCAAATCGAAGCTCTTGTCTTTGTGCTCGATTGTGTGAGTTCTAGGACCCCACTTTTACTTGTTTTCAACTGATTTTGGGGCTGGAAGATGTCAAAAACCCGTTTTTGTGTGTGTGTGTGTTTGACCCATTTGGGTGTGATGTGTATGGTGTGTTTAGAGTTTGATTTCGGGCTTGGGTATGCTTGTATGGTGTTAAGGTATGCATTCCTAAGGTCCAGGAGGGTTGATTTAGGCTTAGAATGGGTTTGGATGAGCTTGGAGGCCGAAAATGGCAGATTGGGTTCGGGATGAACTCCATTCTGCACCAGCTAGGGCTAGGCGACCGAATGGAGGCCATACGGCCGAATGAGGGCGATTAAAGGTTCATTCGCACGATTGGGGCTCAGTCGCACGACTGGGAGTCTAGTCGCATGAGGGTTGTACGACTGAGGGTTCAGTCGCATAGATGCTTAGTCGCATGAGTCCATACGCATGAGGTTAGTCGCATAGGTGCCCATTCGCAGTAATCCCATTCGCACAAGGTCCATACGCACGATTGGATGTTCATTCGCATAGATGACCATCCGCATGGGTCCAGTCGCACGATGTTCAGTCGCATGGAGGCCATGCGACTGAAGAGTGTCCATACGCCCGAATAGGGCTGTTGCACTCGAAGGAATGTGTAGTTTGACTTCTGGCCTTCGGGGAAAGGTGCAGATGTAAGTGTTGACGTAAGGTAACCCGTAAGAGCATGTAAGAGGATGATTATGGCCTTAGAGAGCATGTAGGGCATGATGATGATGATGTTGATGATGATGTTGCATGTTTATGCATATTATGAATGTATGATATTGCCCTATATGATTAAATTTTGAATGTGTATGATATGTTCCTTATTATGATGTATGCTTATCTTTCTTGTGGCTTTACATGTCATCCTAATGAATGAATGAATGAAGGAATGAAGTATTATGTAATGTAAAGCGAAAGATAATGAAAGAGGAACATGAAGTAAGAATGCATGCATTAATAAATGAGGAATGAACGAAAGAAAGGCTTGCAAGCATATTTATTGGGGTGAGCGACTTTGTGTTGCAAAAGACTCGGATGAAGTGCAATCATTAGATTGCCTATGAAGTGAGCAACCTTGTCGTTGCAAAAGACTCGAGTAAGCGCTATCGTGATGTTGCCTTGGGGTGAGCAACCTTGCTGTTGCAAAAGACTCGGATAGCTTGCTATCGTGATGGGCAATTGGGGTGAGCAACCTTAGGGGTGCAAAAGACTCGGATAGCGAGCAATCATTGAGATTGCCATTGAGGTGAGCGACCATGTTGTCGCAAAAGACTCGGAAGACAGAATGAACGAAAGAATGGAAGATAATGAATGTAATGAAAGATAATAATGAAATTATCTGTGTATACGTACGTTGCATGATCGCATGATAAAGGCATGGTTTTAATGAAAGTAAAGTATGTTTTATTACTAAAACTAGAACTCACTCAGCAACGCTGACTTTTATTGCATTTTCCAGTTGGCAGGTAAATGATTGCTGAGGATGGCATGGCGAAGCTACTCAGCTCTTTGGGGATGGCATCCAATTATATAGCTTTTGTGATGTAATGCAAACATGAATTTTGTAACCGGATAATGATGTATTATTTGGCAAAAGTATTTATAATGAAATGTGATGTCATTTTTGAATGTTTCCGCTGCGATGTTTTCTTAATGAAATGTAAATGTATGTTTTACGTGCGATGAATGGCCAACTGTAAGCGTCCCGGAAACGGGGCCTTACAAGTTGGTATCAGAGCCAAAGTTTAAGTGAATTGGGTAAATTTTTCAAAAACCTAATCTTAAACTGAGAATGGGACGGAAAGGGAATGGGATGCCAAACTGAGTAGCTGCGTGCCATCAGGTATTTTCTTAAAGTTAACCGGTTTATGTGCGCATGGTATATGTTATGTGTTGTATGTAGATTTGAATACTGATGTAGTCAGGACAGGTAATACTTGGGGTATGAAGAGTACAGTAAGTGGCTAATCACAACTGGCCACTGTAATTAGGGACTTACTATACTTGACATAAACTGAGTTGTTTCCTTGAATGACCGTGTTGGTGTTTGAATCTTTCAGTGTGTTAGAGAATGGCGGGTGGTAGATCTTCTAGAGCTTCTAGGGGTGGAGGCCGTGATGGCCCTGTTGCTGAACCACGCCCTAAAAGAGGAAGGCCTAGAGCTGAGAAAGAGGTTCCTGCAGAACCTGAGACTCCTCATCCAGAAGCTGGGGATGAGAGTGCGAATTTGAGGGCCTCAGTAAAGGAGGCGGTTGTTGAGGAAGTACATCAGGTCATGCAGACGATCTTACCGTCTGTGGTGACCGAAGTCATCAAGGCTGTGAAGGAAGGGGAAAGGAAGGAGAGAAATCGGGCCTCTGGGGAGCAACCGGAGCCTGAAACTATTTTCTCCGATAATGAGGAGGAAGAGGAAGAGGAGCCTGTGCGAGAGGTGGCACGAGGCTGTAACTACGGGGTGTTTATGCGATGCAAGCCCCCTACTTTTGATGGTAACGGTAATGCTGCTGCTGCTCACCGATGGGTGAGAGAAATGGAGGCCGTTCTCGACATCAGCGAGTGCCGAGAAGATCAGAAAGTAAAGTTTGCCACCCACTCCTTTGTGGACTCGGCACTATGCTGGTGGGACAACATTGTCCAAGCAGAGGGTAATCGGGCAATCGGGAGAATGAGGTGGCCCGAACTGAAGAAGATGGTGATCGAGGAGTTTTGTCCTCACCGGGAAATGGATAAGGTTGAAAGGGAGTTTCTGCAACTGGAGGCGGGAACCATGACACACCAACAGTACACCACGAAGTTCAACGAGATGGCACGTCTGGTGCCGGATCAAGTGACACCTCTGTCCCGAAAGATCAAGAGGTATATACAGGGTTTGCCGGCGGATATTCGCAGGCACATGATCGCCGCCCGGCCGAGCACGTTTAGGTCGGCGGTGGATTTGGCGGGAAGATTGTATGATGAGAGAACGGTGGTGGTGACTGATGGTGGCAGAAAGAGCGGTGGTGAACGAGGCTGGCAGGGGAAGAGGTTTGGTCGGGGTAATGCCTCGACGGGTAATAAGAAGGCACGGGTGGATGATCGCCGTGTGGTTATGTCTGGTGCGGGGTCGAGAAGGTGTGGTAAATGTGGACGGGAGCACAGCGGGGAGTGCAGGTTTGGGTCGAATTTGTGCTTCAGGTGTGGAAAGGCGGGGCACATGGCAAAGGACTGTCGTGCGGTCCGATGCTTTAACTGTGGTGAAGAGGGTCACGTGCTCAAAGATTGTAAGAAGCCGAGGGCTGAGAGTTCAGGGGCAAAGAGGACGGGAGGTGATGGACCGAGGGCGAGCGCCAGGGCATTCACCATGACACAGGAGGAAGCTAGAACGGACCCTGATGTCGTGTCCGGTACGTTTCTGGTGAACCAAACTTTAGCTTCTGTGTTATTTGATTCTGGTGCTAGTAGGAGTTTTATTTCTGCTGCTTTCTGTGCTAAGCTGCCTGTTAGTAGTAGATGTGTTGATGCGCCCTTCGATGTAGAAACTGCCATAGGTAAGTCTACCAGGATTTCTGAGATGATAGAGAATTGTGATGTGGAGCTCGAGGGTCATAAGTTTCCTTTTAGACCGTTTGTGATGACCTTAGGTGGTTTTGACTTGGTTCTTGGGATGGATTGGTTAGCGGACTTCGAGGCGAACATTGTGTGTCGCAAGAAGATGATTCGGTTGTCGGCGCCTGACGGTAGTTCAGTGACGGTATATGGTGATCGGGTTACTACGATTCCGAAAGTGATCTCGATGGCGGTGGCGGGAAAGTGTATGAGGCGTGGATGTAGTGCCTACTTGGCCTATGTAAAGGATGTGGATACGCCAACACCACAACTAGCCGATGTACCGGTTGTGTGTGACTTTCCAGATGTGTTTCCAGAAGACCTATCAGGAGTGCCACCTGACAGAGAGATTGAGTTTCAGATTGATTTGATACCGGGTGCCCAACCTGTTGCCAAGGCACCGTATCGGTTGGCTCCGACCGAGATGAAAGAGTTGATGGAGCAGTTGCAAGAGTTACTTGATAAGGGGTTCATTAGACCGAGTATCTCTCCCTGGGGTGCTCCGGTCCTGTTTGTAAAGAAGAAGGACGGTAGTATGAGGATGTGCATCGACTACCGCGAGCTGAACAAGTTGACAGTGAAGAACCGATACCCCTTACCGAGGATAGATGATTTGTTCGATCAGCTTCAGGGTGCCAGTTGGTTTTCGAGAATAGATCTTCGATCTGGTTACCATCAGTTGAAGGTGAAGGAGCAGGATATTCCTAAAACAGCTTTCCGTACGCGCTATGGTCACTACGAGTTTCTTGTCATGTCCTTTGGTTTGACCAACGCGCCAGCTGCTTTTATGGATTTGATGAACCGTGTGTGTCGGCCTATGTTGGATAAATCAGTGATCGTGTTTATTGATGATATCCTGATTTACTCGAGGAGCGAAGCAGAGCATGCCGGACACATTCGGGAGGTTCTAGAGACGTTGAGGAGGGAGAAGTTGTATGCGAAATTCTCCAAGTGCGCGTTCTGGTTGCGCGAAGTTCAGTTTTTGGGTCACGTGGTGAATCCTGACGGGATTATGGTGGACCCGGCAAAAGTGGAGGCGGTTATGCAATGGAAGTCGCCAAAGACGCCATCCGAGATTCGTAGCTTCTTGGGTTTGGCGGGTTACTATAGAAGGTTCATCCAAGACTTCTCCAAGATTGCTTCTCCACTAACCAAGTTGACCCGAAAAGATGTGAAGTTCGTATGGGGTCAAGCTCAAGAGAAGGCGTTTGAAGAATTGAAGGCGAGATTGACTCAAGCTCCTGTTCTGTCATTACCCGATGGAAGTGAAGACTTGGTGGTTTATTCCGATGCTTCCTACTCGGGGTTGGGGTGTGTGTTAATGCAGAGAGGAAAGGTTATAGCCTATGCATCCCGACAGTTGAAGGTTCATGAGGTCAATTATCCTACTCATGACTTGGAGCTAGCAGCTGTGGTCTTTGCGTTAAAGATTTGGAGGCACTATCTGTACGGGACGAAGTGCACCATATTACTGACCACAAGAGTCTGAAGTACTTCTTTGAGCAGAAGGATTTGAACATGAGGCAGAGGCGGTGGTTGGAACTTATAAAGGATTATGATTGTGAGATCCACTACCATCCGGGCAAGGCCAACGTGGTGGCTGATGCCCTTAGCCGGAAAGAGAGGCCCGAGCCGATCCGGGTGAAAGCCTATCAGTTGATCATGACCTCCGATGTGATGAAGCAGGTTAAAGAGTTTCAAGATGAGGCATTGAAAGAAGATCATCTTAACTCTGAAAGAATGAGAGGTCTGGTTGGAGAATTGGGTGAAAACACGTTCGGTGTTAGAACCCGATTCGATCGTGTGTGGATTCCTCGTTTTGGGGATCTACGGGTGAAGATAATGGATGAAGCTCACAAGACTCGGTACTCCATTCATCCTGGTGCCACGAAGATGTATCATGATATGAAGAAAGATTATTGGTGGCCGGGTATGAAGCGCGACGTGGTGGAGTATGTGAGTAAGTGCCTTACTTGCTTACAGGTGAAGGCCGAGCACCAAAAGCCGTATGGGAAGATACAACCTTTGGATATACCGGAATGGAAGTGGGAGCACATCACCATGGATTTCATTACCAAGTTGCCACGTACTCCGAAAGGGTACGATGCCATATGGGTGATAGTTGATCGTTTGACGAAGAGTGCTCACTTCCTACCGATCCGCGAGACATATTCATCTGAGAGGTTGGCTGATCTGTTCATCAAGAGGTTGTGACTCGTCATGGTGTGCCGGTGTCTATTGTGTCGGATCGCGACACTCGGTTTACATCTAAATGCTGGAAGAAGTTCCACGATGCTATGGGGACGAGGTTACATATCAGCACGGCTTATCATCCCCAGACTGATGGTCAGTCAGAAAGGACCATTCAGACGCTGGAAGACATGCTTCGGGCATGTGTGATTGATTTTGGTGGAAGTTGGGATGACCACCTACCGTTAGCTGAATTCTCATACAACAACAGTTATCACGCCAGCATTGGCATGCCTCCATATGAGATGCTATACGGTAGGAGATGCAGAACACCCGTTTGTTGGGGTGATATTGGTCAGAAGGAATTGGGGAGCGTCGAGGTAATCGAGGCTACGACTGAGAAGCTTGAGAAGATCAAAGCCTTCATGAAGGCAGCCAAAGACAGACAGAAGTCGTATGCTGATAAACGACGCAGACCGATTGAGTTCCAGGTGGGTGACCGGGTTATGTTGAAGGTCTCACCTTGGAAGGGTATCATTCGCTTCCGAAAGCGGGGCAAGTTGAGCCCAAGATACATAGGCCCTTTCCGAATCATTGCTCGAGTAGGAGAGGTGGCCTATAGACTGGAGTTACCAGATGAGTTAAGTGGAATTCACCCGACATTCCATGTATCTCATCTAAGGAAGTGCTTAGCAGATGAAGATATGATTGTTCCATTGGGGGATATCGAAGTAGATGAACGGCTCAATTATGTGGAGCAACCAGTGGCAATCATCGATCGAAAGGAGAAAAGGCTAAGGAATAAAGTGGTTCCTCTTGTGCGTGTACAGTGGAAGCACAGGAAGGGATCCGAATCGACGTGGGAGACTGAGGAAGAAATGAGACAACATTATCCACGTTTGTTCGAGGAATGACAGGTTTCGGGGACGAAACCTATTTAAGGGGGGTGGACTTGTAACACCCGGAAATTTATTATTTTGAAGCCGACGAAGAAAGAAAAGAAATAAAGTCCAAAGTCGAGGGACCAAACTCGCCAACGAAGAAAGGTCGGGTAATGTGGTGATATGTGTAGGGAGAGGGCAGCCCACTCTCCCCACACTTCACAAAATTCAGCTCACAAGAAGAGAGAAGAGAGAAAGAAGAGAAAAAGGGAGAAAAGGGTTGATTCGGGTGATTCGGGTGTCCAAATCCGTCGAGTAGCAAGCCAAATCGAAGCTCTTGTCTTTGTGCTCGATTGTGTGAGTTCTAGGACCCCACTTTTACTTGTTTTCAACTGATTTTGGGGCTGGAAGATGTCAAAAACCCGTTTTTGTGTGTGTGTGTGTTTGACCCATTTGGGTGTGATGTGTATGGTGTGTTTAGAGTTTGATTTCGGGCTTGGGTGCTTGTATGGTGTTAAGGTATGCATTCCTAAGGTCCAGGAGGGTTGATTTAGGCTTAGAATGGGTTTGGATGAGCTTGGAGGCCGAAAATGGCAGATTGGGTTCGGGATGAACTCCATTCTGCACCAGCTAGGGCTAGGCGACCGAATGGAGGCCATACGGCCGAATGAGGGCGATTGAAGGTTCATTCGCACGATTGGGGCTCAGTCGCACGACTGGGAGTCCAGTCGCATGAGGGTTGTACGACTGAGGGTTCAGTCGCATAGATGCTTAGTCGCATGAGTCCATACGCATGAGGTTAGTCGCATAGGTGCCCATTCGCAGTAATCCCATTCGCACAAGGTCCATACGCACGATTGGATGTTCATTCGCATAGATGACCATCCGCATGGGTCCAGTCGCACGATGTTCAGTCGCATGGAGGCCATGCGACTGAAGAGTGTCCATACGCCCGAATAGGGCTGTTGCACTCGAAGGAATGTGTAGTTTGACTTCTGGCCTTCGGGGAAAGGTGCAGATGTAAGTGTTGACGTAAGGTAACCCGTAAGAGCATGTAAGAGGATGATTATGGCCTTAGAGAGCATGTAGGGCATGATGATGATGATGTTGATGATGATGTTGCATGTTTATGCATATTATGAATGTATGATATTGCCCTATATGATTAAATTTTGAATGTGTATGATATGTTCCTTATTATGATGTATGCTTATCTTTCTTGTGGCTTTACATGTCATGCTAATGAATGAATGAATGAAGGAATGAAGTATTATGTAATGTAAAGCGAAAGATAATGAAAGAGGAACATGAAGTAAGAATGCATGCATTAATAATGAGGAATGAACGAAAGAAAGGCTTGCAAGCATATTTATTGGGGTGAGCGACTTTGTGTTGCAAAAGACTCGGATGAAGTGCAATCATTAGATTGCCTATGAAGTGAGCAACCTTGTCGTTGCAAAAGACTCGAGTAAGCGCTATCGTGATGTTGCCTTGGGGTGAGCAACCTTGCTGTTGCAAAAGACTCGGATAGCTTGCTATCGTGATGGGCAATTGGGGTGAGCAACCTTAGGGGTGCAAAAGACTCGGATAGCGAGCAATCATTGAGATTGCCATTGAGGTGAGCGACCATGTTGTCGCAAAAGACTCGGAAGACAGAATGAACGAAAGAATGGAAGATAATGAATGTAATGAAAGATAATAATGAAATTATCTGTGTATACGTACGTTGCATGATCGCATGATAAAGGCATGGTTTTAATGAAAGTAAAGTATGTTTTATTACTAAAACTAGAACTCACTCAGCAACGCTGACTTTTATTGCATTTTCCAGTTGGCAGGTAAATGATTGCTGAGGATGGCATGGCGAAGCTACTCAGCTCTTTGGGATGGCATCCAATTATATAGCTTTTGTGATGTAATGCAAACATGAATTTTGTAACCGGATAATGATGTATTATTTGGCAAAAGTATTTATAATGAAATGTGATGTCATTTTTGAATGTTTCCGCTGCGATGTTTTCTTAATGAAATGTAAATGTATGTTTTACGTGCGATGAATGGCCAACTGTAAGCGTCCCGGAAACGGGGCCTTACATGATAAATTCAACAACTTTGCTAAACTTGTTAATTGTGGTATAACAAGACAATTGATTAGAGATGTTCCAAATAGATGGAACTCCACGTACCATATGTTAGATATTGTCCAATCTTATGAACAAACTTTTGAGAGGTGTGATCTTGAGGAACATGATTTTAAGACCGACATTGAAAAAACACATTCATAATGACGACAAAAAAGACATTCATAATGGATTCTATGTAGGAATTGTATAATGATTATATTAGAATTCGTTCGTCAAGTTCTACTTGTAGTACTACCGAGTCTACCACTTCATCTTCGATTTTAGGGAAACGCCAAAACCCGGATGCTATGGCATCAAAACAACCATTGAGAAACAAACTAAGAGAAAAGATGAAAACAAACATAATTGAATCGGTTGGCGAGTTAGAAAAGTATGTGAACGAAAGTGTTGAAGAGGATTCATCAATGTTTAATATTTTAGAATGGTGAAAAGTGAATAGTCTTAGATTCCTGATTCTATCTTTAATGGCTAGAGATTTGTTTGCCATCCCCGTGTCGATCGTGGCTTCGGAGTTGGTTTTTAGCACTAGTGGAAGGGTTTTGGACCCGTTTAGAAGTTCATTGACTCCTAGAATTGTTGAAAGTTTAATTTGCACACAAGATTGGCTTCGGGGTAGCTCAAGTGACAAACCCGAGTTTGAAGAAGATTGGGAAACAATACAAGAAATTGATAAAGGTATTTTTTATCAATAAATATTATAATATTTGTACATATTATATTTAACCATTTTACTAACTTTATTTGAATTTCTTTATATAGGATTGAATTTGGCTAGTTAAAGTCATACTTGATAAGTAAGTGAAGTCATACTTGATAAGTAAGTGAAGCCCGTGAAGGTAGCAATATGAAGGTGAAGAAGAATGGTTTTAGAAATGACACGTTTTGTAATTTGCATGATCATCAAATCGGATAATTAGCTTAATGATTGTAATGCTTTTGGAATAATGGAATCTATCTAAAAATTCTGTTAATTTTGCTTATTGTATTTTGCAAAGTAGTAAATTGTGCTTTGTACTATCTATTTTTAATTGGTCATTGTTATATTTTTGACTTTGTGAGTTTGTTTTTTTTTTGTGATACTAATGTTTTTCTTCCAACGGCGAGTGTGTGAACTTTGAAGGATCACATTTTAAGAGTAGATATGCATACATGTAACGTATAAACTTCAAAGTTTATTAATTAAATATGCTTCATTGTTTTTTCTAATTGTTACTCAATCTAAATCTCAAATAATAGATGTTTTGACCATAATAAATATTCACATCTTTCTTTCTATTATTAATAATAAATACATATATTATGTCAAAAGATACATGATAATTTGTAAAGTGAAGCTGAAAAATAGTCAAAGAGTCCAATATCATGATGACCGGACCCAATAACCGAATATCCAAACTACCCAAAAACCGAACAATCCGACCCGATGATAACCGAAAACCGAAATACCCGAACCCGAATAACCGAACACTAATATGGATCAGTTATCGGTTACAACATGAAACTTGAAAACCCGAATAACCCAACCCGATCTATCCGAAACCCGATTAAAATACCCGAAGAACACCCCTAATGTAGGCTATATATTTAAAGTTCATTCACTCCATTTTAACGGCATCAAGTCTTCTATACAATGTTAGGAAAAGAATATGCTTTCAGAGAACACGTAAACATTAGAAGGCATGCATTATGGACCTAGCATTAAGATCAAATTTCCCCTTAAAATTAGAACTTTTGCATGATCATATGATCATTAACAAGGAGTCAACGAATAAATTTAACTTGATGAATATAAATTTGTATTGCATAAAGCATGAAGTATTGCACGAAGCATCAAATAATTGAGGTGACGTTGAATCTCACCACTGTAGTTGTAACTTTTTAGCTAGGTACATAAGTGGGTAAAATAGTATATTATTAGTTGTGCATAATTTCTCATATTGTAACATTTTCTCCAAAGAGAAAAAAAATATAAAATAAAATAAAATAAAGAGAAAGAAGAATCAAGCTAGAATTCAAGAGACTTAACTGTTATATTTTATATCAATCTTGTATCGAATTATAGTACGTACGTCTTCAGTCAGCAGGTTTTTCTTCATGATGAAGGTTGAAATATTATAGTTCCTAGTTCGTTTACACTAGATTAATGATAACATTCCATATTGAAATTTTGAAACTGTTTATTACACTGATTATGTGTTGATCATCATGTCAACTTAGTGAATTATAGAGTATTTACATTATCATGCGTTGGCTAGTACAATAAACTTTGATTTTTTAGCTTTTAAAGTCATCAATGAAGACTTAGTGAATAGTTAATTACTATGTGTTGGCTACCTAGACAGTGATAATTATGTTATTGCTCAAGTATTACTTAGTCAAGTTTTTTCACAAAAAAATATAAGCTAAATTTATAACTTTTCATCTATAAAACTAGATCTAAAGTAAACAATTCACTTCTGGAATTTAATTAGAAGAAAGAAGGAAATAGTATCAAAGTTAACTAAAATAATGAAACCTAACAAAAATCTCACGAACACTAAACATTACAAATGAAGGTTACAATCAAGAAAAAGTAAAAGAAATGCTCATAAGTAAATATGCATGATAAGTCAACGACTTTGTATTTTATGTCAAGTACTCAGGCACATGTATAATAATTGTTTATCCGCATGAACAATGCTCACATAAATACTAATGCTTGTTTGTGTTTGCATGCTTTGTGACAGTAACCTTTATATTCGTACACTTTCACATGACCATTCTTATTGAGGGCACATGCGGATTAAAGATCAACAAATGCACATGAACTTTAACACAAAAAGGTAGTTCAGTTTATAGTACTTTTCTATTTTATTTAGAACTTCATTTCACAAGCCCATTTAACAACACAAATAGTTTACATCACACCGAAAAGATAGTCTTAAATCCGAAAATAATAGGTATTAAATAAGAAGGGTTAGGTTATACACACCCCTCTATGTTACTTGTCATACTCGCCGCTTAAAAAATAATTATAAAACTTGTCAAATTTTACCCCGAAAAGCAAATTAAGTTTTAGGAAAAAAGTTATTTATAAATAAGGTTTAAAAACAGTTTATATATAACTATATAAAGATATATTTAAATATTAAAAAATCTATAAAATTTTGATATAACAAATTCTGAGTTAAAACTAAACTTTCAAAAATATCTTATAAAATTAGAGATAGACCTAAATGAACCTAATTCAACCGATTAAACTAGTTAAACCGATCGATACGATTCGTTTATTCGATTAAAACTGTTAAACTGGTTATTATTCAGTTTATACAGACAACATAACCGAATAAGCAATATTTTGTCTAACCGTTAACCGAAGTGAAAACGTAATTAACCATCTGAATTGATTTTTACAGTTATAGATATGATTCGGTTTTTGGTTATTTTTTGTTTTTAACATTTTTTGAACACTCATAAAAGTTACAAAATAAAATAATAAAATACAAAAAATACAAAGACTAAAAGTAATAATAAATAGATGAAATTTAAAAAATTTAGTTTAACATATAAATGGGTGATATTGTAAAAAATAAAAAAAATAAAAGCAAAAAGTAACTATTTTTACAAGTTGAGTGAAGGAGTACAAAAAGTAAAAATAATTTAAATTGGACTTTATATAGCATCACCCAATAAGAAATATCCATTAACTTACCTTTTCCCACATTTAAATAACCTCTAAAAGCAAATAAGAATAAAACTAGTTCACGACAATGTTAATCGTGTAAAATCCTGAGTGACTCGCCTTGTACATTTGACGGAATACTATATTTGGCACTTCAAACTTTACCCGTTGAAATAGAAACTAAAATCAAACAAGTAAAGATATAAAATGTAATTTATTAAATTCAAGTGGAAGGTGGTAGGTAAATGTCACCAAATCTGAACATATTGTTTCGATCATAGAAATTGTCAAAGAAAAATATTCGTTTTCGTCTTAAAGTCATAATTAGAACATTATTAAATTTGTTAAGTCAACACAAGTTTAACTACAAAGGGTTTCGATCCCTGGTTATTTTTATAAAAAAAATGGGATAGTTTTTTTAGGTAAGACTGGTAATAACAAAAATAATCTTATATGCACTTTGAAAGTGCTTTTTTCCTTAAGAAGAAACAAATCCCAATATATTTAATTAGTAAACAACAATCTTCACTATATCTTTTATCTTTGAATATTAATGCTATATATTTGCTCTATATGATTAGATGAAACATAAAACAATTTGCTCAACAAACTTCATTTCTTTTGTGATACTGATATATGAATTTGTAACTACTTTTTTTAGATAATATAAAAATACAGCTCTAAAATATGCTCATATGTTTGTTTTACCTTTATAAAATGTGAGGTTA